>RJWT010039847.1:0-12603 GCA_004365215.1 Cuniculus paca | reverse complement strand
TCTTCTCCATCAATTTTAATCCATTTCTTTTCTATTTCAACCTGTTACACAGAAGCAAAACACAGGCAGCATTAGCAGATGCGAGGCAGCCCTCACACCACGTCAGCCCTCTTCCACACAAGCCAGGAGCCACGGCCACTGATCCCTGAGGCCACCACCTCCCACCACAGCTGGGCCAAGTACTCTGTGCTCTCTGGAGCAATGGAGACCCAGTCCTTCTGCCAGAGGCCACATCTAAAACACGCTAAGTCAAACATAGCTTTTGTCATAATTTTTACTATAAAATGCTTCTAAAACATGAATTTATATTAATTTCATATACAAACTATATACTTTTTGAGAAAAGATCTGCAGATCTGGTTAGACACGAGATCAGTTATCTGCCTCCCCATCATATATCCAGCCACTGGCCCACCTGAGATTTGTAACATACCCCAAATTATCTAACTAAAACAAACTAGTTTGCAAACTATTAGCCCAGTTACTCTGCCAGTTATCATTTTTATCTCAGTTCAAATGACATTTCAAGGAGACCCTCCTGGACAACCCTAGAGAAAGACTCCCTGTTGCTCTCTATCCTGTCGGCCTATTTTATTTCCTCCCTAGAATTTGTCAGTAGCTGAAAGTGTGTGATCTGTTCACCTACTCACTGTTGGTTTGTCTCCCCCACTCGAAGCTCAGTAAGGACAGGGTCCTGGACTCCTCTCACAGCCTGTGCATCTGCAGCAGCCCCTGCTTCTGCCACCCTGCTCAGCAGACACCTGTAACTTGGAAGGCAGTGTTCTCAAACTGCCACAGGTTTTTGCTGGTCACGAGCAAAACTAGCTAAAAGGGGCTTCCTTATGTAATTTGGTGCTCATACTGAAAGCATCCAAACCTGGCGTAGCCTATGACAAGAAACTGGGCACACAGGAAGTCTCTCTGTCTTGAGGCACGCATCAGTCCTGCGTCCCACTCACAGCCCTAGTGCTGTAAGTCAGAACCCCAGCAAGCAGCTCTGGAATAAAGATTCATATGCAGACAATTAAAGTGGGGGTGTCACTGCCTGTCCCCACCTGGGCAGAATGAAGGCCCAGAGGATGTAGAACAGGCAGAGGAGACACAGGCTGCAGTGCAGCATCTTAAAGGCAGCTGCTGATATGCCGAGAGGTGGACCCCACTGTGTCTCACAGAGTGAGCCCCAGCTGGTCACCCACCCATCACTGGACTCAGGCTGACTCAACAAGGGATGTGACCTTGAGCAAAGCAGCTGTCTTCAGCCAGCACAATCCTCGCTGCAGAGGGAGTGAGTCCTGTGAGTAGGAAGGCACCGGGCAGCATATCCCCATCATCAATTTCACCAATAGGGAAAATTCATGGGACTCCAACATACACACTTCTAAACAGATGGTCCAAAACAACACTGACTCATACTGCAACATCACAGGGACACCAATGGGTGTATTCTCAAAAGCAAGACATGACTAGGACATCAGAATGGCATTACTCATAGCTGAGAGTCCAACAACATGTAGATTCTGAAATGCTGTCAGACAGTATAAATGTTCACATGCAAGACAAAAAGAGAGCATAGAGCCAGGCATGGTGGTGCACACCTGTAATCCCAGTCACTCAGGAGGCTGAGGTAGGAGGATCACGACATAAACTCTAAACTTAACTACCTGCTATGCACTTTTCAATCTCTATGACTTGTAAATTGCATTTTCTGATTTTAAAAAATATTTAAACAAAACCGGCAACATGTCACCAGCAACATTTCAAGGTATGGGAAATAAGTAGTGAAATTTTCCATGTATCTGCTAGGGATGATGATAAAAGAGAAAAATAAGTTCAGAAACAGTACATGCCACTCTGATTCATCTGGTCCAAGCCACAGAAGAACTGATCATGAACATTTAAAACTCTTGTAATAGAGTGACTCAGAGTTTCCCAAAACATGCTCTGCAGAACACTGGTCCACAAGATACTTGTGTGTGTTTGACACACACAAACCACCGGACAAGGTTCCACAGGCAGTGAGTTGGGGGAAACTATGTTAAATTTAACAAGTTTATTTATTGCTGGATTACACAGTCTTCATTTAACATTAATTTACTGTATGGTATCTCCCAACTTAGTTTTTCCTTGGGTAATTATATAAGACACAACACATTTTGGGGAATATTCTCTCTCTCTCTCTCTCTCTCTCTCTCTCTCTCTCTCTCTCTGAGACAAGGTCTCACTATGTAGTTCAGGCTGGCCTTGAACTCAATGAGATCCTCCTGCCTCAGCCTCCCAAGTTCTGGGATTACAGGCACAGGTTTGGCAAGGGGAATTCTATTCTAGCACGATAATTTTCATTATCAATATGCTTCTAAGATACAAATACACTTTTAATGTCTTCTTTTCTATTGTAAGCTGTATTATAAGTATTCCTCAACACAGACCATCAAGTTCCCACAGCTGAGCTCTTCTCTAGGTTGAATATCAATACATACACAGTCAGTTAAGAAGGCAAAGCAAATATTTAAAACCAAATCAGGGCTCTGCTCTGGAAGTCCCAGCTAGAACTGAGGGGCTTGGGGCTGTACCTGGAGGTTGTAGCAAGCTCGCTGATGGATGTTCTTTTGTGGCTGCATGTCGCTTTCCACCCCCAGAGACCTGACCTCCGTCCGCGAGGCACAAGTGTCTGCCATGAAAAACTGAACAGTGGCGAATGGATACCAATCCAAGGGAATCTCTTGGTCAGATCCAAGTTCTAGTTTGTACGACAAACAGTGGGGATGATCAGGACCTTAAGGAAACAAAATTGAACTATTTCAATGGTCATTGGACATTTCTGTTGAACGTAAAAGGCACCTGCATTTCCATGAGTGCTATGGCTGTACAAATTCCATATTAAAAACCCACTATCAAAACATAATCATGCACAAAGTTGGGAGAGTTCCAAATGCATGTAAGTACTAGCTCTAAAATAAGTGTAACTTGGGCCAGGGATTTAGCTCAGTGGCCTATGTGCCTGCCTGGCAAGCACGAGGTTGTGAGCTCAATACCTGGTGCCACAAAAAAATAAAAATAAAAATAAAAAAAAAAGTGTAACTTTATTACAATATACCTGCACTCATTAACTCTTAGCACTATTTTCAATTACAAGTACTACTGTCTGCTCTAATTAAAAGACTAATATTTATATGAAACATAATTATTTGGTCACAATGTGTTTCAGGTATGGAAATCTCTTAAGCAAACTGAAGCAGCTCTTCCAATAATTCTGCATGTATTTGTTTTCTTACCCCTGTGTTTGTGGATCACGCAAAGGTCAATTTTTGCTCAAATTTGGTCATATTATTTGAAGAAGCCTGATTTTAAAAGTGAAACTTTAGATATAATTAAGTGCAGAAAATATTCCAAGAATTTTTTTTTTTTCAGTAAAACAGATTTTTCACTACTGAAATTCTCATGCTACTGAAAAGCTTTGACTGGAACAGCTAGAGTAGACGTAGGCATACTGGCCTTCAATATTTCCATCTAATATCTGCTCTCACTCAATTGAGCATCAACACTGTGCGAGGCCAGGCTCTGTAGCAAACTCAAGTGTTAAGGCTCATGTCTAGATATCCCCCAAACCTCATGAGGACACAGGTAGAACTTTTCAGAGGTGGCTGGACCTAGGGTGTGTGATGCTGGGATTAAGTGTGTGGTGCTGGCATTAAGGGTGTGTGATAACTAAATCAGTCCATTGATTAGTTCAGCATAGTTCTAGGTGTGGATAATGGGAAGGCCCTCCCTGGGTGTGGGTAGCACCACCCAAAAAGCAGGTAGCCTGGAAGGGATAAAAGAGAGAGGCAGGCTTCTGCTGCTGCCTGCTGCTTTACTGTCTCCTGCCTGCTTTCACATGGACTGTTTCTCCTCTACCATGCCCCTCTGCTATGTCACCCTGCCTCAGAGCCAGCCGACTATGGACTGAAACCTCTACAAGCTGAAAGGTGAAATTAGCCTTTCATCCTTTAACTTTGGGTATTGGATATTTTGTATCTGCAATGAGAAAAGTAGTAACTAAGACACCAGGGATATTGTTTCTATCAAAGATTTCAGGTGGGTCACTCAATTTGTGTGCACGCGCATGTGTGCATGTTTGCTCTGAGGCAAAGAATACTTTCCCTGTAGTACCTCTGACCACTGTAGTAACAAATGACCATGACCTTGTTCCATTGTTCATAACACCCACATATCCAATGTGTTATCTTTTCTTAAATAAATGTATGAGATGACTCTAATTTCAAAAGCCAGATTAAATTATTGTACCACTGACATAGTTTAAAAGAACATTTTCATCAGAGTATAGCTGTAGGCTCAAGAACAAGTTTAAAGGATTTCCCTTAATTCCTAAAAGACAAATTGCCTTTCATTCCTTACAACCTATTTCCTGTAGAGACTAATAGAATTCCAAGCTGTAAAAGTCATCCATCAATTAGCCAACAGATGCTCATTAGCTATCTCTACCACTCGCATGTAGGGTCGGACTGCAGTGGCCTCAGAGGGGCTCTGCGCGACCCACACCACCTGCGGCAAGTGATAACTTCATCCCACCCACGCCCCTAGAGGTCTCGCCACCCATTATCCTTCCCCGACTTCTCGCTGCAGCAAGTTCGTTTGCACTAACCCAGGGCTCCTCAGGCCCGTGATGCGGGGAGAGCGGGTGCTGAGGACACAACCCCCACAGCCAGGGCTGCAGTTGCACAGCTACTTACCCTTGAGCCTTGGCTCCCCTCTGCAAAGGAGGGAAAGAGGACAGTCCGGCCTTTGTAAGGCCGCGGTGAGGATTAACCACAGAGCCAGGCAGGAGAGGGGCACAGTGGCAGTGCTGCTCACACATTATTACTCTGACAAGCGCTACCCAGCTCGAAATCCATTTATCATTATCTAAGTACTATAACTTAGACAATAAAGGAACTGTGAATTCTACATGCTTAGAGTTGAAAATGACACTGGAGATGATCTAATTTGATATTCACATTTTATAGGAAAAGATTGTTTGCAGGAACCCCCATTCACATTCACATTCAAAAAATGTGAAACTAGGGACAATAGTGGGGAAAGGATCAAAGCATGCTATCTGCACATAAAATCTCCCAAAATGAAACCGGTTCATTGGTTTGTATTACCATTTTTTCTTAAAGTGAAAGAGGAAGACCCTGTTGTCTCAGTGGTGGCCACCAGTGGGCACCCTCGAGCTTTGGTAATGGTTATCTTTCACTAGGATGGGAAACGCTGATCCAGCATGTCCTTAGGTCTGGGGGACACCCAACCCCTGCTGAACCCGAGAATTTCACATCTGAAACTGAACTACGGAAGGCTGAAGAAAACGAATGATAAGAGAACAGCATAAATGGAGGAGAAAAATCTGATGCCACAGAGCAAAGGAAAAAAGCAAAGCAGACCAACTGGGCAGTGAGAGAGAGAGAGATGTATCTGCTACTCCCATTCCCCTCTCTAATTCCAGGCCACCCTTTACACCTCCTTTGGCTAACCGGATCCTCATTTATCCTCATTCGCTTTCTCCTTCTCCTTTTCCCTCTCTCTTTTTGCCTTGGTGGAAGCTCCTCTGCCACCCTTCACATGCAAGCATGAATGATGAACTACTGTCCTTCACACCTTAGGATGCAGTGTATGCGCTACTACTGCCCCAGCCAGACTATGAGGTACAATGAGAGACGTGCCCACTTAGCTGCTAAGGGAACATTCAGCACTAATGAGGCAGTAGAGAGCCACTCAAAGGACCAGCAGCCCTTCCAACTGCTCCTGACATCAAAGGTCAACCCTGAGCTCACAAATTCCCAGGAAGAAAGGCAAAACAAAAATTTTAATTAATGTGTAGTACCCTGCTTCATATTTTTCTTTTAGTTTCCTGGTACAAAGTACTTTTCCAATAAAGTTTTTTAGGAACTGACTTGGAGAAGATAATATTTTAAAGACCCTTTTAAAAGAAAAGCCTCTCTTCGCTAAACATGCCAACTGATCTAAAAGCCATCTAGAGAAACAAGTTGCGTCCAGGCCCTACTGCAGTTCATGTGGCCCCAGGACCACAGCATTGTGAGCTGGAGACACGCAGCACCAGCGCTGACAGAAAGGCTACCTTTCACCAAGATGATTCCTGCATAGTTTATAAGAGATGCCACCCTGCGACAAAGAGCTCCCCTTGGTCCCAACCTTCCTTCTGCTTTCCCATTCTCCTTTCTAATTCCAGGCCATCACAAGAGGCAGTGAACCCAAACCTCTTGCTCTCTGCATTACCCTCCTACCCCCTAACATAGACACCTGGCATCAGGACTGAGGGGCCTCACAAGTGCTCACCATACCCTGCCCCCCAGGCGTCAGACGCAATCTAAACAAAGCAGCTCTGACCCTCAAGGATTTGCTCAGAGCACTATCACTGCACAGCTGACCAGAATGCCTGCAAACCACTGTCCTGTGTGTGCCTGGTGCCGTGACAGTCTTCTGGAAGAGCCCCAGCAGCCAAGACTGGGTCCAGCCAATCCCCCTGGGGATGTCTATTCTTGCTGTTGTTCTCTGTGAGCTCAATTGCTGAAAAAGACCAAAGGGAGGAGAATAACAGAGCTCTAGAAGATAGGAACACATGGGGTAGGGAGGCATAGCCTCCGCCTGAGGTCATACCAATGTCATAAGACAGTGACCAGGCTCACAGCTCTCGGCCCAGGCAGCTGCAAGCACCAACATCTGAGCCTCACCCGAGAGTCTGCCCAGTAGGGGATGGGGCCCAAGTACAGATACAGCTGGAGGAGCCCTTATTGAGGATGCTTGAAACAATATTTCCAAGTTACTTTTTGGATTTTGTGATATTTGCATATACATAATGAGATATCCTGGTGATGGGAACCAAGTCTCAACATAAAATTCATATTTGTTTCACATACACCTTATACCCACAGATTGAAGGTAGTTTTGTAAAATATTCTAATAACTGTGGGCATAAAACAAAGTTTTATTGTGTAGGATTGTCCGTTTATGACATCAGGTCAATGTTCAAAATTTTTTGGATTTTGGAGCAGTTTGGATTTCAGATTTTTGGACTAGGGATGCTCAACCTGTATGTTTTTCAAGCTCTGATGATTCTAACATGCCACCAGGCTGGAAAACACACCTAATTCTAGGGATAGGAGACAAGGAGAGTCCAAGCTATCTTGGTTAATGGCACCACTGGCCTCCTATCCACCCAAGCCAGACAGACACCCTGACCTGTCCCAGCCCCTCTCATGTCCCCATGTCCACAAATAGTCTGTCACTGTCCTGAGGCTACCTCCTCTGAATTTCCTCAACTTTCCCCAACCTCCCCTCTCATGAGAGCAGAATTCTCACCCTGGCTGTATTCAAGGTTCTCCTGGCAGCTCTTCAGACCTCCCGGTACCCTGAGCTCTCCCCCAGGGGCTCCAATTTAACAGGCACAGAGAAAGCCTGAACCCCAAGATTATTTAAAAGCCCTCAAGATATCCTAAAGTATGGTCAGGTTTAAGAAACACTGCTGCCACCCACAATAAAAATACTTCATCTGAAGTCCACAGCCAACAGAGTTAGGATGAGTTTAAATTTCTCTAGAGAACTAGAGGAACTGTGAGCTACTAGGAACTGGTGATCAGTTCTTATCCATCTTTATTCCCAGCAGTGGACGTGGTGTTGGGTACACAGTAAGTGCTCAGTGAAGATGTGAATGAATGAATGAATGAATGAACTGAGATTCCCCAAACCTGCTCCCAATTTACCTCTATAATCCAGGTTTCCACTAGAAAAAAACCTCAACATAAAGTACAGCTCTAATTTCAAAATTTGCTCTTTTGTTTTATTATATCTACTACTAAGTTACTCTAAAATAAATATGATGCTAAGATTGTTTTCAAAGTTCTGAATTTCTAGATTATTTCCTTTGCAAAATTTAAAAAATAAACTGCATATTTAATGCTCAGGTTGTATTTACCTAATTCTAAAACAAGTTGAGGTGGTCAAATGGGTAAATTCAGCCAAAAATCAATTTGGGTAAAAATGCAAGGCATTTTTCAAAGAGCAAGAAGCAAAACGTAAAGAACAAGTTATATTGGCTGAGAATACAAAGAAAACAGTTTAAAGATATTCATGGATAACAGATGTTTACAGATGAATTAGGGAATCTAAACTTTACTAGACGCATTTTTAATATTTGAGGTTGATATCAAGAAACCCAACCACTGACACCCACAAATTCTCCCTCAGTGCCACATCCACGACAAATTCCTAGCCTCGGATGGTAATTCTTATATTAAAAAGATATAAAATGTTAAACATGGCATAGAAATTGGCACAAGAAGAAACAAAACAGCTGTTTGACTAAATGTCCCCTCTCCTACCTGTCCACATAAGCACGACCTCAGCTGACAGGTGCCATCTGTCTCTGCCTGGTTTCCCCCCAGGGGTGTGTGTGTGTGTGTGTGTGTGTGTGTGTGTTTGCAGTGGGGGGACATGTAAGCTATTTCCCGTGAAAATCAACATAGGTGCTGAATATTTACTTGAATTTTTATCAGGAAGCCGCTCTATCTTCCACACCACAGCCCGGTAAGCACTCTCATATTTTGCTGACCCCACAGTGACCTGAATGACAGGCTCAGATTCAGGTTCATGTAAATTCCCTAGGCACAAAGGTCGGTTCATTTTGGCCTTCAGGGACTTCTGCCTCTGGAGATTCATGGTCCAGAGGGCCTTGATCCACTGAGATGGGACTGGAAAGTGTATCATGATATTGTCACAGCATCTCAAGGACCCAGCGTGGGACGGCCTCTGAAGCGAAGGGGCCATGTTGACAAAGGCCTGAAGCTCCACATACGCCCCCTGAACGACTACTACAGACTTCACAGAAAACGGAAGATCGTCCCCATGATACAAAGTCTTGAACCGCATCAGCTCGAACCGGCAGGCGTCCAGAGGCACAAACTTAATGATTCTTGTTTGCTCAAATTCTTCTTCTTTCACACACTTATGAAAATGATGGTCAAGAATGTCAATCCACTTTTTTTCTGGATCTTTTTCAAAACAGCATTCATCTAGCTTCTGCAGCTGAAGGTCGTTCAAGGTTAAAAAGCATTCCATGTTCCCATTCACAAAGCACAGGCAATAGATTTGAGTTACCACAGCACTTTCAACCAATTTCCCATCTTCCTTTGTGACTTTCCCCCAAAAGTTGTCCACAATTTCCAGAGAAATTTCTTGCTCCTCATAGTTCTTCTTTGGTTTTGAAACAGCTGGCAGCTGTATCAGCTCCTCCTCCACAGTAGTCAAAAAGTCGAGAAAGTCACGGTACTCCAGGGACCCCAACTTCAGCATCTGTTCTATGTCTGGCTCATGAACTACTTCCGTCTTAGAATGGTATTTCCTTTTCTCTGTGTAAGACACATGTTCAACCTTCACGGTGTGGATTTTTCCTGCCACACTAAAGTTCTCAACTTTGGGTTCAGAAAGCCTGCAATGTGAATCGAGCTGTAACTCTTTGAACGGTTTCTCTAACCCCTTCTCATAATACATTTGCAAGATTCCTCCAGGTAAAACTTTCAGAAAAATTGGTCCCCACTGACGGGAAGACATCATGTTCTTCTTCTCGGGAATTCTCAGCATGAAGGACCATCCAACTTTGGGCTGGCTCCTGAAGAGTGTGTGGGGGACAAAGGAACAGGCAGAGTCTTCAGCACAGGGATAATGTGCAGACACATTTCCAAGAGGGTCTTGGTTCTCAGCTGATTGGAGGTGTTCAAGCTTCTCACAGATGTAGTTGAGTGAGCATTTATTTAGGCTTTTTTGATCAACTGGCATCCCCTTGTCTCTCAGGGAGAACATCTTTCTGCTTCCTGGAGGGTCCAAGGTGAGCTGAGAAGCACCGCTTTCTTCTTTCCAAAATGGACTTGAAAACGCACAGTCCTCCCGAAAGTACTGAAACTGAGGGGCATCACTTTGGACCCCCGTGTTTTCAGCCTGCTGAGGGCAAAGTTCATCTGGAAGACTTATTTTGGGAGCTGGAACTGTACAAGAGAAGTCACTGGGTAAGAAAGCCTGAGATAAACAGGTTGGTTTAGCAGGCAATAAGGAGGAACCTGCCCCTGTTGGTGTGAGTGGGCTATTTGAAGAAGACTCTGGAATAGGATAAAGCACATGAGTCCCTGCTTTAGGTATGCCAGGAAAACCTGGGAAATCTTTGGTAGGTGTAGAAAGAGGAGAATTACTTGGCGGTCCTGGGCTGAAGTAAAAATCGACAACAGGAGAAGAAAGAGGGGTGCTGCTGGCCGAGGATGATCCACTGGGAAATTCTTTGAGGCCAGAAAGGTTCAACTTCAGTCCATTTGGTCTACAGACACCTTGATTCTCAAGAGGGAAACTCCTCGACTTTTGAGACTGAAAAGCAGAGTCATCATCAAAAGTGACCCAGTTGCCTGGGTTGGAGGAACACATCTTTGGGAGTAGGTTGTGGCTTTGTCAAGGAATCAGATATGTTGCCTCTGTTAAAAGAGAAAGAGAAAATAAAAACACTAACTAAAGTGGTAAAATAAAACAGATTATTACCCTGGCACAGTGGTGCATGGCTGTAATCTCATCCACTTGGGAGCATGAAGTCAAAGAATCACAAATTTAAGACCAGCCTGGGCAGTTTAGTAAGACTGTCTCTCTCAAAATAAAATATACAAAGGGCTGATGTAGCTGAGTGTGAGGGCTCTGGGTTTGAGCCCCAGTACAGCCGAAAAATAAAAAATTTTAAAAAACTATATTTTTTTTAGTTCTGAGAAATACTAGGATGTGAAAGCACACATATATCCTGAATGTGAAGAAATGCTTAAAAAACAGGAACTCTTTTGATGACTGAATAAATTTTTTAAACAATAATACAACTAGGCACTGTGTACCAGAGACTCACTTTAGGCTTAAGAACACACAGACCAAAAGTGAAGCGCAGGAAAGGACACTCCGGGCAAGTAACAATCAGAATGCAACAGGGAGGGAGCGTTACAGGTTGGATCGATGCCCAAAGGCGCGCCGGTTGAGGATTAGTCCTCAGCTCCTGGCGCTGCAGAGCCGTGGGGGAGCGTTCAGGAGGTGGGGCCTGGAGGGAGGAAGGCAGACCCAGGGGGCGTGCCCTTGAAGGGCTCTGGAGCCCCACCCTTCCCTCGCTCTGACTGGGGACCTAACGCTCTGCAACTGTGAGCCAAAGGAAGTCTTTCCTCTAAGTTGATGACCTCATTTTTTTTTCTTTTTATAGTAACATAAAGCTAGCATAGGGGGCATTCTTATATCCAGAAAAATAAACACTGAGTCAAAAACTGTTACAAGACACTGAAAAGGGCATTTATAATGATATAAGGACCAATTCACAAGGATGATGTAATAATTATAAATATATGTGAACATGACATCAGAGCACCAAAATATATGAAGCAAACCTTGATAGAAATGAAGGCTAAAATAATCATTCAGAGAGTTCAATATTCCACTTTTAAGAGCAAATATGACATCCAGGGGGCAAGATCAATAAGAAAACAAAGGAACTGTGACAACACTATAGACCAAATGGACCTCGTCAGACACAGAACATTCCACTCACCTGTCACAAAATGGATGCACATCCTTCTCAAGCACACACAGAATATTTGCTAGAACAGATCTTACTAGATCACAAAACGAGTCTTAAATTTAACAGGACTGCAATCAGACAAACATCTTTGCCAATCACAATGGAATTAAACTCTAGAAATCAGAAGGAAAGTTGGAAAATTTACAAATAGGTAGAAATGAGGTAACGTACAACCCAAATAATGGATAAACTATATCTTTATACAATTACAAAAAGGGGATTAGAGAATATCTTGAGACAAGTGATGATAAGAAACATTAACAAAACTTACAGCGAAAGCAGTACTAAAAGGGAAGTTTATAGCTATAAATGGTTCCCTAATAGGAAGAATTACACACAACAGATAGGATAACTTAGGAGAAATGGATACATCCCTACAAACAGAACCTACCAATCCTGAATCACAGCGCTTAGCTGGGCAGCACATCCACCAATACTGAATCACAAAGAAAGAAAATCTGAACAGACCAACAACTAGTAAGACTGAATCAGGAAAGAACACAACAAAAAGCCCAGCACCAGATGGCTTCGCAGCCAAATTCTACCAAATACTCAAAGAAGAACTAATGCCAATCTTTTTTAAACTTTAAAAAACAAAACAAAACAAAACAAAACAAAACAAAACAAAATAAAATGGAGAGAATACTTGCAAATTGATTTTATAAGGCCCGCAGCACTCTGATGCCCAAGTCAAGAAAAGAAAACTCCAGGCCAATGTCCCTAATGAACACAAATTAAAAAATCATCAATAAAATACACTATTTGAAAACCAAATTCAATAGCAAAGTAAAATGATCCTACACTATAACCAAGTGGGATTTATCATGAGATGCAAGGATGGTTCAATATAGAAAAATCAATCAACACAATACAGCACATTAACAGAACAAAGAGCAAAATTCACATGATCATCTCTAATACAGAAAAAAAAGCACTTGACTGAAGTTAACATCCTTTCTTGACAAAAA
>RJWT010039846.1:0-12592 GCA_004365215.1 Cuniculus paca | reverse complement strand
AGCTTGAAGATTAAACAGACTAATGAATCAGTGCTTTAGACCATCCACTCCTGGGAGATCACATCAGAGTCCCATCAACCACATCAGGCCAAGGAACAGTCGTTGCTGTCAACTGAAAAGTCTCCTCTTGTCTTGTCGAAAGTCTTGCTCCTCTCTGGGAAATGACTCTAGTTAGTGGAGACAGATGTCATTCTATCTGATTTTATGTTTCTTCATCAGGACCCCAGAGGTAAGATCTCTCTTTAGCCAATCAGGTATTGGAAAAAGCATAGTGTATATTTTATATTCTGGAATCACTTTCTTTCCACCTCAGTCCATTTTATTTTTAACAGAGAAATTTTTATTTCAGCCTTCTAAATGTTCTCATAAAAAGGCAGAATCCAAGATGTCAGCTGCCTTCAGAGTTTCCTAGAAATGCCTTGATCTGTCACCATGCAGTGGGTAGGAATGTAAATTGTGAGAGACTTAAATCTTCCAGCTTTCAAGAGGGCTCTGAGTCATGCTCCTTCTCACCTTCCGTTTACACCTCTGGATTAATCAAAATTTCTGGTGCAGTTCTTTTGAAGTTGTTAGACATCAGTGTATGTTCAGTGCATAGGGCAGCATGAATGCAGATACTTCCTCTTCTTTCTCTTCCTCCTCCTCCTCCTCCTCCTCCTCCATCCACCAATATGATTCAGGAAAATAAAAGTATGTGAACATAAAATCGAAGCTGCAGAGCAGATATTAGGTTTTTGTTCTAAAATGAATTTTGATGATGCATATCTTAATGAAGAAGAGATAGGAATTTTTTTTAATTAAACAATTCATTGTTTCAATTAAATAAACTTCATTTTGTTTTATTGCCATCTTTGAAGTGTGGGCAACTTTTGTCTCCTCTATTCTGCTATTTCCTGTTGCTTCTCTGCTGACATTTTGCAAGCAAACAGAAGAGTGTTCAAAGCTTCATTTGAATACAATATTAATATCTGATCTTTGACTCATTAAATGACAAGTCTTGTCATCTTTGACTTGCTACCCTGTTTAACATTGCAGACCTGTCCCTAATAGCTCTAACACGTATTATTCCCTGAAACACTGGAGAGCACTAGCATGACAGAATCGGAATTAGTTTTGCAAGGGAAAAAGAAAGCAAACTGATTTCACTTCTACCATAGAGGTCTAGCGTATTTCTAGGTCACCCTTAATTTTTCAGAGGTCACTTGAAAGCAGTCTACAAAGTTGTATTAGTTGCTAATACATTCATTTTCACTCCTATTATTAATTTCCAAATACAAGATACATAATCTGAAATTTAAAGATCATTAAACATTTTTTAAAATTTGCCTTTTATTTTGAAATTCTGAATGCTTTTAGTGAAGTAGCTCTGTGGTACTAAGTCACTTTGAACACACCAGAGGCCAATGCCATTTATTTTCTTTTATAACCATGACAAGAACATTGAAGGAGTGACTCTGAACCAACCAACAAATAAACTGTCCCTTTCTCAGGTCTCTGTGGATATCTATGTCAAGTCAATCCAGTTTATTAAGTGGAAGTCTTGTTAGAGATTCCAAGGAGCAGAAGTCGTGCCCTTTCCACTCAAGAACTTGTGATGTTATAAGATGTTGCGAACAACACACATGCGAGAATTCAAGAGCTTATGCAAGGCCAAGTATCAATAATGCATGGCGGAACAGAGCAGGTGATGCAGATACCAAAGTCACTAGAAAAAGGGGAAACCTGGCTTTGTCCTGTGGTCAGCTGAGTCTTACATGGCCTTTGAAGGACACCGCCTTCAGGGCCAGGAAGGGAGCTGAGCATAGAGATTGCAGGTGGGCGGTGGGATGTGGTCCTCTGAAAAACCCGGCAGAGCGAAGAGGCTGGAATCCGGAGTCTGCTCACTTCCTGTCCACCTGCAGCCCCTGTGATGCTGCGCAATGAAGGTGTTCATGGCCTGCTCCCTCTCACACAGGCTGTTGATTGCTTCCCTGGAAATTGCGCGTCCATGATGACTATTCCTGCTGCTCTCGTTTATCCCACAGGGAGATGGCGGGATGTGCGCTGTGGAGAATGATTCAGAGAGCCGGGAGCATCAAGGGAATCGGCTGGGCTGGTGATTTCTGTTTTCTGGGCAACTGAGATGCTAGCAGGTAACCAACTGCCCTGTAACTAAGCAGCACATCTCTGCCCTAAATATCCCCTCACCGTAGCAGAGCGGCAGCAGCCATTGTGACTCTGAAGCAAAGGTCATCTCTGACCCGTAGCTGTGCCCACACCAAAGCGAGCATGGTGAAAGGTGGGGCCCTAGGTTTCTGCTCCTTCTGTGTTGAGTGAGTTCTTGTCATACTACACGAGCCTCAGTGTCCCTGTAGAGAGAAAGGAGGCTAGGCTGAAGCAGAAGCTATTTCCTATCATTTTACATGTTTTCCAAAACTAGAAACATTGATATGGCAAAGGATATTTCCCCAGAACAACACTTAAAATGAAAGAAAGTAAAAAGTATTCTGCCTGTGGAATTTATATAGCTTCCCCCTTGCGTCCACCACCTTTTACAGCAAAGCCTGTGAAGTCCAGGCCGGCAAGGTGCCAGGCTCTGCACCTGACCTCAGGGATACTCGGCTCTCAGTGGCTGATTTTCAGATGAACAAGGTAAGGAGCCACTGGGAACTGGGTATGAAGCTCGAGGAAGCCTGGCACAAAAATTTGAGATTCTGAGGAAAATTGGAACCTTCTAAACCTGACCTGAAATTCTTCCCCTGTGCTCCCTTCCTAGGAAAATGAGAAGTTAAATAACCTGCTGTCTTCACCTCGTGAATTAGTGGAAAGACTCGGAAACCTAGATTTCTAGTCTCCTGATCTAGCCCACAGACAGCACTTCCATGTAATTAGTCAAAATGATTGAAAACTTAATTACACATAATCCCACACAAAAGGGAGTATGGTGATCACACGTGCAAAGCTTCGGGGATGCGAGGAGAGTGGAGCCGAGTCTGTGATCGCCTGGAGACGGGGAGCCAAACGTGTCCCCCTGGCAATCCCTGCAATCCCTGCACCAGAAGCTTCGGGGCAAGGTGAGGCTCCCGGCTGGAACATATTTTAGGAGACACATTAAAACACTGAGCAGTGTTTCAGGTAGAAAAGGAGGCTTCGTGAAACATTTCCTACAAATATGCTTTCCCTTGACTCAGGAAGACGCAGCTAGAGAAGCTGGTGCAGAAATCTGACTTGGAAAATCCCTGAGAAGGTATAGAGTTCTCTTAAGTGCCCCTAAAAATATCCAGATATTCCTTGGGACTGTGGTGCTTCTCTGGTTCACATGCACTCTCACTGGGGTGTTGATGGAAATGATTTTGGAGACAGTTTGGAACAAAACTCAGAAAAATAACTCTCTTAGGACAGAACAAGTGAGGGCACAAATTTGAGGATTGACATGGCCTAACCAAAGGAGAGATAACAAACAAAAGATTAAAAAATAATAATAATAATACATAAAATAAAATAAAACTGCCATCTTTTCTCTGGCTTTCCTTCATGCAGCCTGAATGCAGGCCAACAAGTAAGCAATATCCTACAATCTGAAGGAAGAAGAGAAGAGTCTACCACCACAAATGATTTTATTTCGAAAAGATTTTCAGATTGTATGTTTTTCAAAATCGTCTCTGGTCATTATTGCTTCAGTATTACTGCAAATCTAAAATTATATCGTAGAGTCTTCATACTTGAGAATTCAAAACTCACTAATTGGAAAGTTGGGTCAGCGCCACAATGCTTTATTGAGAGGTCGGAGTACGTACACACAGGAAAACCGAGCTCACGCTGGCCACACTCATGTTTCTATTGATGAGCATAGAAAAACGCACTTGTGTAATCTTCAGATGTTAACCAAGATGCAAAAAAACTAATGTGGACAACAAGAAAGGATTTGGGTAGGATTATACTTTCATTATTAGACTGTTTAATTTTGAAGATAAAGAAAATAATTTGAAGTTATAATTTCCCTATGGTTAAATAAAAATAATCAATAAAGATTTAAGTGAAAAGTAAATATAACTTTTCGTTCTCCACAATCTACATCTCATCAAATTCCCAGCAGAGATAACTGAATATATCAAAGATTTTAATTGGTTCAGACATTGATCTAATCCTTTGAGTACATTCATTTGTCAGATGAAGGCTTTGTCTTTCAATTCAAAAGGGAACATTACCCTGGAAAATGCTGTGTGGGAACGCATTTTTAACCTTTCCTTATCCACACGTAGGAGGCTATGTAGCCAGGGAAGTACTGAGGTGTTTGCCGACAGCACAGCACCATGTAAGTTTCCTTCTGTGGATGAAGGGGATAATGAAGGAGAAAGATGGGAGTTCACCTCCTGGAACATTTGTCTTGTCATCCGGATATTATTTCCTTTAAAATCCATGATGCATATTTTGTCAGTTTGTAATGGGTTTGAGGATGGAAGCTTATTAACTGCTGCACTAAGGTCCGTTCAGATGAGATAGCCTGCAAGGTATACATACAGACTTCACCACAGATACAGATATTCCCTTCCCACCCAGGAATCAGTCATGTGGCCTCTTAGATTGTTGTGTAGGACCCTATGGTTAAGTCTCCAACTTAAATAATACGAACACTTTCTGTGCTTAGTGTGAAGCATGCCCAGAGGTTCCACACATTATCTCTGGGGAGGGAGGCTTGTCAATGTAGCATCAGTGTCCCCATCCAAAAGGCCCTCTTTCCTCTCAGGGTAGCATGGTAGCTTCCTATGACTGCATACAAATTACCCCAAACTTAGTGACTACAGTAATGTCTGACAGTTTCTGTAGGGCAAAATCCACAGAGCATAACTCGGATCTCAGCTCAGGGTGATGCAAGCCTGAAATCAACATGTGGACAGATGGAGTTCTCTTCTGGAGCTTGGGGTGCAATTTTCTAAGCTCATTCAGGTTCTTCAGGGGATGCAGGTCCCAGGTTGGAGACCAGGGCCTCTGCTTCCACGTGGGATGTCAGACAGTGACATGTCAGCTGCTGGAGGTTCCCCTCTGGTCATGGCCTCATGGGCATCTCAAAGTACATCTTGTTTAAAGCCATCAGGGGCTCTTTGTTCAGCAAGCTAAGAGGGAGTCACATGATATACCCTGGCCCCAGAAGGATCATGCTGACACATCTGCAGCTCTTCCACACTCCACCAGGAATGACACAGTTGGTGGCAGGGCTCTCAGCTCTGAGCCATTGAATTTTACCTGGTCTTCCCTTCTCACCAACCCATCAACATCAGTGTGAACCAGAGAGAAGAGCTGGAGGTGAGCTCCAGTCTGTCCCAACCACCCTGTGGCTCATACAGCCTAACTGATCTCATTCCGTTACAACTGATTTTTTTTAAATTTTTATTTTTATGGGTACCTGTTTGTAGTACACAGTGATGACCTTCCTCCAGGGGAGTTGGTAAACTGTCCACGCATCTGTTGGTGACCTGCTTATCTACATTCAGAACCCAGGTTTATCTCAGAGGCTGCCAATCACTGCATTCCTTGGCTGATGGCCCTGTCCACCTGGGCTCCCACCAGCATAGGCTGAAGGTCGCCCTTCAGGTAACGGTCTCAATCTGCTTCTTGTACTTGGTGACTCTTCCCTAGACACTTGAATGAGGCCTTTGTTATTATTTCCCCAAGCTTCCTACTTAAATTCTGGGATTCTTAGACGTTTATGCTGCATGTGCTCTCCCCCAAACTTCTCTCCTCTTCAATCTCTCTGCTGTTAAACTAAGTCAGAGCTTTATCACTTGTCTACATTTTTGCTGTCACTTGTTTTCCAGCTTGTGTTCTCTGAAACAGAAATGTCTCTCTGGCATGTCAATGAGACCATGCAGTAATTTTACTTAGAACCTTCAGTGGCTCCCAGTTCCAATTATTTGTGCAGTTTTCTTGGTAGCATATCAAGGCCTCCAAAGCCCTGGACACTGCCTCTGGCCCCAGCTGCTCACCTCTTTTCTTCTCTATGCAGCTCTTCTTGTACCTTATGTGAGGGTAGGAACAAAAGCTTCTTATGCAGTCTGCCTTGTACAAATCATGGTGCAAGGACCCCAATCATCACTTTCATATACTCGCAATAATTATTTACGAACACGTATTAGCTCTGAGTGTCTAGTTGTTAGCCTTCGTCCTCATTTAAAAGAATAAGGCAATTTATTGAAGTTACTTAGCTACTCACTTGCTATATTCTTCAAAATACATCCTTAGTGCAATAGGAATAAGATTTTGAAACAAAACTTAGTGAGGACAAGGAAGATATTTATTACTTACTATTAGGAAAATTTGAGTATTTAGACAACGAGCTTTTTCTATAAATTTTGACTTTTATTTTCCTTGAATACCTTTAGCTATGGTACAAATGTTTGTCCTGAAGGTGCACTGGTCAGCTTTCCCGCAGTTGGGACGTCGTATTTGACACCAGAGCTTAACAACAGTGGTTTCATTTGGTTCTCAGTTTCAGGGGACTCAGTCTATCATCTGTTGGCTCCAAGTCAGGAACATCATGGTGGAAGGGTCTGGTGGAGGAAATTTTCTTACCTCGTGGCAGTGAGGGGGCAGAGATAATGACATGAGGTTTGCTGAGACAAGAATACGCACTTCCAAGTTGCCCACCTTCCGGTGACCTCCTTAACAGGCCTAACCTCCCAGTAGCAATATTGAACTGTGAACTCATCAGTAGATGAATCCACTGACGCATGTAGAGCCAGTTGCCTTCACAAAGCCCCACCTCTGAACACATGAGAGGTCTAAGGAGCATTTTAGATCTAAACGATCACAAAATAGTTACCATCTCTTAACTGTGTTACAAACACCATCAAAATATTTACTCATGAAACAATGCTTGAATGTTGCAAACAGTGTAGTTTGCCAAGTGCTCCCAAGCAGGTCTTAGTCTTTACAGTGACTGTATGAATTTGGTTGTTTTACCTCTTTTTGTAAAGATTAAGCTAACAAGAGTCATAATTTTAAGTAATCTGTTCAAGGCATTCTCCTAGCAAATGTTGGAACTCTTACTCAATTCTAGATTTTCCTGCATGACATTTCTGATCAGTTCTTATATCTCTCGCGGAAGATTCTTAGTCATTTGTCAACGTTTGTTCAACCCAAAGCTTTGCCCAGATGATACTCAGCCAGTCAGTGGCAAATCATGACCTAGTCGTGTCTCTTTGTGTCCATAGTCAGTGGTGCCACTGCAGATCCCCCACATGCTCCTGTCCCACAAGCTCAACTTTACACCTTCATTGTGGAGACACACTGCCCTTCCTGGTACACACAGTCTGACGCAGTGCCTCAGAGACTAGAGGCATTCTGTCTACTGCACGGGGAGGGTTGGAGCAAGACTGAGGAGTGCAGAATCCAGGAGGTCTCCTCCCAGAACACACGATGGAGGAAAGTGCATGCTCAACTTAGTTTCCGAAATGATTGCTCATCTCATGTCACTTATTAACACTCAGAGTTCACATAAAGCTTAAAGGAAGATATTTGCTCTACTTTTGCATCTCAAGTACCAACAGATAGATGCAAAGTTTACGGACAGTCTCTTCCTCTTGTACGAAAGTGAACGCAGGAACAGGGACATTGTGTTAAAATATAAATTCCATAAAGGTAAGCAGTTGCGGTGATTTAGACAGATGCACTGAACCAAAAACATTGTCTGGCATACAGCAAGTGCTTGGTGTGTGTGTGTGTGTGTGTGTGTGTGTGTGTGTGTGTGTGATAAACCAGTTGGACGCCCATGTATGTAATCAGTACCGATTTCCACTCTAGTTATGTTATGAGAACCTGGCAAAAATAAAACCAGTGGAACATACTTTACAGAAATCTTCCCTCATGGTTGTTGTTTTTATCCCATATAAGAAGTATGATGCAAGAAGAGTAAATATTATCCCCACATTGTAGATAATGTAACTGAGATGCAGAGTTCCTATGTCTGAGAAATAAAGGAAAATGCCAACCTAAGTGTGGGTACAGAATGCATAATAAGAATCCTAGCCTAAGAAGTGTGTATACATATACCTACAGGAATGCAGCAACATTTGCATTACACCAGTGAATCTGATTTCTGTCTGAACTTCCTGCCTTCAATTGCAAAAAAAAAAAGAAAAAGAAAAAGAAAAAAAAATTCCTTTATTCAGAACCAACATGAATTTTCCTGGCTTCACTGAAAAGCTGAACTCCTTAACCAATCATAGCCTCCTGAGCTTTTGGTCCCATGTTGAAAGAAATTTGCTCTTTCACAGCCTGATTCCCTGCCCCTACCCCCTGGCTTGCATCTCCTTCAAGGGAAGGGCTCCCTTTGAAGTCAGCCTCTGCAGCCTGGTGCTCCGGGTAGCTCTCATTACTGTGGAGGAGGGTCCACAGACGGCAAGCCTGGTCCTGGGTCCCTCCACAAGTCAGGTGTGCAATCAGGAAGTCACCTTGGAATCCTCCCTCGTAGGCCTTTCAATCGACTTTATCTGTAGGAAGTCCAACTTTTAATGTGCAAATCTAAGTAGAAAATATAGTTGACAAAAATTTAAGTTGCAGTGAAATAGCGTCTGTGAGTCTGCAAGCCTCTAATTGCGGTGGACTCTGTCGTAGGCAGGCGCATGTGTAAGTGAAGCTGAACACTGCTATGAGGTACCCAGCACATTCCAAGGTGCCGAGACAGATGCACAGGGAACACTACTAAAGCACTCACAGAAAGAGATGTTTACACGTACAGGTTGCAAGCACACAGTCTGAAAACACATTTCCGCAAGATATGAGTATGTAGCAAAGGGACATATTTTCCCTTCCTTTTCACTTCTCCGTACTTCCACCAATCCAATGCATGCTTCTTGGAGTTCATACTACACACTAATAGTTTTTGATTGTCCTCAGTAGAACTGGACCTACCACCTTGAACTTGCACAGAAGAAAATCATATTTCAGGCAAATAAATCAATCCTAGCACATAGTAGTTTAAATATAATCACAAAGACAGGTGTGGTTAAGTTCTAGAACTACACTGACAATGACATTTCTCTTAATTTGAAATAGGTATGAAACCAAAGAAAACTTAATTCAGTTAGGATATTCTTGTTTGAAAATGGGACTGGAAAAATATCACAGTCAAGGCAGTTTATCGAAGGGTAAGGATTAAAGTAAGAACTGAAAGTGACTGAACATTTCCCAATTTTATTCATTGATTCTACTGAAACTAATCACAATTGTAGTGCGTAATTAGCCTTTGTGTCTCCCCATGGTTCTGCAAGTAAAATTTACGGTGACAACACGAGTGACTTCTCAGAGAAAGGAGAGCCTAGTTAACCTACCTGGATGTCTTGAAATATGTGCTCACCACAGCTGCTCCTCTGTGTTAAACTCATCCCAGTATGCGGCCTTAATGTAACCCACCACTGATCTGCAGCAAGTGGAAACAAAATCTCTCCTTAATTAGTACCATCCAATCACTTTTTTACATTCCTGCAGAACACACACTGTGAACTGTTTAATGGACTATTATTTAGAAAAGTGGCAAAGAGTGCACCAAAAAGATTTAAAAAAAGAAAAGAAAAAGAAAGAAAAGAGTGAAAATAAAAACTAGCAGTGTCAGTGAAAAATGTGTTGTGAAATAAAGGAAAATGCGATATTGTTTTAGGATGTGCCTCCTTAGCATTTTATGAGAGGGATGAATTACTGCCAAAAATGGGGGGAGGGGAGAGAGAGAGAAAGAGAGAGAGAATCATCACCTTCAATACCCCAAACTGTCTACCAGTGCCGCGTATTTCTTAGGAACCTGCGTGGAGTAGGGAGGAATAAACAAAGAACTGAGAGGAGGAAATGGGTCACAAATTATCACAAACACACTGTGATTCGATGCGCACTCTTTGTTTCTCTCCTCATTAACCGTGTCTTGCTCAGAATGAGCGTCCAAATATAATCAAGTCCCACGGCTAACAGTTGACTGGACGGCGAAGCCAGGTACTGCCTCTTTGCTACCAGGAAATTCTGAAATAAAATGAGTTAAAATAAAATTCACTCTGCTCTGTTTTCTGCACTCGGATAATTTGAAAACCATCAAAGCCTGCAGAAACAATCCATCTATGAAAAAGAAGGCTCCATGCC
Organism: Cuniculus paca; assembly: GCA_004365215.1. Taxonomy (NCBI): domain Eukaryota; kingdom Metazoa; phylum Chordata; class Mammalia; order Rodentia; family Cuniculidae; genus Cuniculus; species Cuniculus paca. Next base: position 2,491 of record RJWT010039846.1, on the reverse strand, counting down.
ACTGCCACGAAGGGTGGCCTTCAGTGCTATCAGGAGTGAGTGTGACTACAGGTGGAAAGGCCGTCACCATGCCCTGGGCACTGGCCTGTTCCTCCTGAGGTCTTTATCCACATCGCTTCCTGAGAAATAATCAAATAGGAGTGATGTTAGGGAGACCAGGAGAGGGGAAAGGGGAGGAAAGAAAAACCAAAGCAAAAACTTTCCGATGCATGTAACTGGCCTGTGATTTCAAGAGCATGCAGTACTTTGAAAGTAGTTTTAAGAAGTCCCTTCTTGTTCTTGTATTTTAAAAGAAGAAGAATTAGTTTCAAGACTTTCTGACATTTCATGTGCATGTTCTCACAGGGCTGGTTTCCCCAAAGCAGAGGCTGCACAGGAAAGCAGGAGAAAGGGTGTCCTGCAGAGATGTGTTCACCCAGCCCGGGACTCTTCATGAGGCTCTGCGGGAAGCAAGGACTTGTGAAGGATCTGCTGGCTGGAGGATTGCTTCTTAGAAAAAGAAGCAAACCAGGGAACGGGCTTCGGACTAAACCAAACTCCATTACCCTGACTGTGGCACCTAAGTGACTCGAATTCTCCACTTCCTGCATGCACAGTTCCGGTTCCTGTTCCTGCTTCGCAGGGGGCGGGACACAGAGGCTGCTGAGCGCCGCTCTGCAGGTGCTTCTCTGTCGAAAAGCCTGGCCTGTGCTCCAGCTCCCCGGCGTCATCGTGTGAGTCTCTGTGACTGCTTTGCTCCTCCACGCTGTCTCTAGGACTCCTGAACCCTGTCCCCTGCCCTGCTGAACCTGTCTGCTGTGGGAGCTCTCTGAACTGGACTTCAGATAGAGTATACATAGGGTGCGTGTGAGAGTTTCACACTCTGGGAGTGATTGAAACACAAAGATCAAACTGTTCATCCACTAAACGGTGGCATTGACGGGAGAGGTTCCAGGGCAGTTTCATCAGTGGAAGCCAGTTCCTGCGACTCTCACCATCTGCAGTCTCCGGCGGAACGCAGCCCTTTGGGGTGTAGACTGAGGGTGGCACCCCTCCTGACCTGGCATCTTGACAGCCGCTCGCCGTTCTGTGTCTTGGTGCAGTGATGAGCAAGGGAGAGCAAAAGCAGGTTGGCTCCAGGGTCCATACTGGGTCTTCCCCACCTGGTGACTGTCAGCGTCGCCTGGAGAGCTCAGGGTGGGCGTGTAGTGCAGCCTGGGACTTGGAAGGAGGTGAGGACTCCCGCGTGTCCCCAGGTGATGCTTCCAGGGGCGTTGAAGCAGGAATGTGTTAGCCTGGTGTCAAAAGGAAAACGCCAACAAATTTAGTTTTAGACCTGGTTGGGTCCCATTTGTGATTCATGGTCAGGCAGCACCTCATTCTTGGAGGCAGAATCAGAGGTCCTAGCAGGCAATAGCGGAAGAGTGGATTTTGTAAGGCAGAAGCAAGGACATAGAACAGGAAGAAAGAAGAGAAAAAACTTGTTGGTTGACATTAGATTACTTCCGGTTACTTTTTATTATTAGGGTAAAAGCAGAGGGGAGTTATTACACCCCCTCAGGTGAGTAGGGTTCTTCTGTTTTCGGGTTAACAGGTCTGCGATGGGATCTATCTACACACTGAAGTTTCCGCTCCATGAAGGATGAAGTGGGCTTGAACACGGTGCCTCCCTTTTGTTTTGGTCTGGTCTCTTGGGGCCTAACGGTCAGTCTCAGTCCAGAATGATGTCCGATGGCCTCCAGTCACTGTTTAACACCAGGAAGTAGACGACATTTGTTTGGGGGAATAGAATACACACATAACTTAATGAAATTCTAATGATCTGGAATTAGATCTCACTCTGAGGCGCTCTTCGATGTGGCATGTTGAATCCCATTATATTTCCACACGGATCTTGCATTAAAATTCTCCCTTGGCGAGGGTGGGGGTTCACAGAATTGTTGAGCCACAGTGCCACCAAATGCTGCTTCTTTAAGGTAATAAGGTGTTGTTAAGGATCTCACAATATCTATCCAAACCTTGCTTTGGAGAACATAAAATTTGAAACAGCACCCAATAAATATAACTAGATATTAAACTAAAAATCTGCATGTAGAAGAGCATGTTTGCCTTAATTTAAACCAATTTCCTTCTTGCAAGAATTCTCAGGAACTTGAGATTTCTCATGTGCTGAGTAAATTCAAGGGGAAGGAGAATATCTCAAATTTATTTTATCGCAGAAACCTCTATTCAAGGAACATCACAGTAACTGAGGCTCCGGCAAGGGTTTCTTGGGAAACACTAATCTGAATACTAAAATATGATTAATGATATAGTGAAAAATAATTTTATGCTATTTAAAAGAACACAAGTTTTTATTTTAATGACCCCAGCCTTTAAGTAAGAAAGTCTTAGTAACCAAAGAAAGGAAAAGGCATCCTTTACATGTGGCATTCAGACTACGGTGTGATAAATGTTTTAAATTACCCAAAATTAATCAATCATCTCAAAACTTGAGAACATTTCTCACAAT
>RJWT010039845.1:0-12601 GCA_004365215.1 Cuniculus paca | reverse complement strand
AAGTGCCACTACAGTCACCGTGTCCCACCTGACCCTTTCCCCTCCTTTGTTTTACAGCCTCTTCCTGATTTTTCCTCAACTAAATATTCCTTGTTGAACAACCAGGTTTCCATTTGTGCAGCTAGGTCATCGACTGAGTTCATTGCTAAGTGAGGAAATAAGTATGTAGTATACTTTACGATATTGAGAACAAAGAAATGGTCAAAGGAAACTCCAACTTGATGACTTTGCTCTAATTTGCATGACTCTTACATGTGGTACAGTAATGTATGACAACATAAAACTACAGTATTGTACTGTACAGTATAATCAGCAAAAATTATAATACTGTATAAACAAAGTGTACTGTGCAAAAAAAGATGTTGAGCCCCTATAAACAAGGTGCACAAGACTATACAAAAACGAGTCAAGCTAATATTTTAGTCATCAAGCTCTTCAAAGTCCTTGTCAGTATCATCATCGGACTTATGATCAGAAGATATAGAAGGCCCAGGTAAGGGAGATGACAAAGTAGAAACGGAAGAACTAGTAGTAGGGGTTCTAGACGTAGCTTTTGAGAAAAATCCAAGCATCTAGTGGTAAGTTCAATTAGTCATTAACCAGGTAGGTCATTCAATGAGAAATAGCTGTAATTCTAAGCTCTGCCCTTTAGCTCACCACTTCCCTCCTCCCCACATAGGTCAGTTGGGGTGCTTTCTGCTGTAGGTGTCTGACAAGCCCATGCACCCCAGCTTAAACAAATAAATAAAATTGGCTTATGGAACTGAAAAGCCTGGGGCATATCTGCTTCAGCCCTGCACTTGGACTCAGGAACTCTTTCCCTGCTAAACTTTCCCCCATGTGTGCCTCTTTCAAACAGATCCGACTTTGTAATAGCAAGTCAGTGATAAGACCTATACTTCCAATCACCTTCCAGATGCCATCTTTGAGCACATGAGGCTTTGTGGAAATATCCAGATATAAACCATAACAATCCATCCCTGACCCCTCAAAGACTAATGTACATCTCTTTATGCAAAATACATTTAATGCAACTCTAAGAGTTGCCAAAGTCCTTGCAGTTCTGGCATTGCTAAAAAGTTCAAGTCCAAAGTCTTCTCTGAGATCTAAAGTGCTCTTAGCTGTGATCCCTGTAAAAATAAAAAAAGAAAGTTAAACACTGCTGACATACAATGGCACAGGGTAAATATTGCTATTCCAAAAGGGAGGAATGGGGCAATAGAAACCAGTGGAACCAAAGCAAGATTGAGATCTAGCTGAGCAAACATTAAATCCTGTTTTTCAGTGTCTAGAATCCAGGGCAAGTTGTGGTGAGCTATAACTCCAAAGGACTTGGGCAGCCCTCTCCCTACAACATTGCTGAATCTAGTAGCTGTCAAGAGTTTCTTCCCGGGCGAGTTTTGCTCATTCCTTGTGGCATTCCTGAGATATTCCTGTTCCTGGCTTCTTCTAAATCCTACAGTTTCATCATTCCTCTCACAGGTTCATGTACTGCCATCTCAGGGGCATGCTGCCTGGCCTCCCAGACCTTCTGAAATCTGAGTGGAAGCCTCCTTGACCCCACAACATTTGCTTTCTTCATGCCTGTAAAATCAGTACCATGTGAATGTCACCAAGTTCTGCCACCAGCATGAGCAGTAACCAGACACCCTTGAATCATGGCTGCCGAGGCTTCTGAGTGCCTGGATGGCTGATCGATGTGAACCCAATCCCAGGAAATCAATTCTCTGGGCCTCAGTTTTTGAGCAGGGTGTCCTGGGACATTTTTCTCAAAGCAAAGTCTTTCACTTTTACAACTTTAAGCCTGAGAAGAATGGGGTCTTCCTGGTTCCTGTGATGTTCTCTTTTTTATTGTCTAGTTGTAAAATACTTGGCTTCTTTTTAATGCTAATTTTTTTCAGTAACCAAGCTCTCTTCTTCTTCATCTTTGCAAGCACTTCTTTTCTGGTGAATCTGAAAATTTTACAAATGGGCTTTTTGCCCCTGATTTTCAGTATAAACTTGGCTAAAAGCAGAATGCAGCACCCATGCCACAACCTGAATGTTAGGCCATCTTGGAATTTCCTCTGTCAGGTTAATTAGTTTACCACCTTCATTATCAGTCTCCCACAAAGTCTTAGGACATAAGCAAAATGCAGATAGATTTTCTGCCTGAGCATAATGCAAAAGGCTGGAGTCCACCTATCAATGGAGTCTTTGTTCCCAATTTAAACCTCCTGAGTCTGGTCTTTTCTGTTTGCCTTTTTATCGCATTTTTTTTTTTTTTGAGACAGGGTCTCACTATGTAGTTCAGGCTGGCCATGAACTCACAGCAATCCTTCTGCCTCAGCTTCCTAAGTACTGGGATTACAGGGTGTACTACCACACCCAGCTTTTATCAACCTTCCTGTCTTTTGACATCTGACCAGAATGTCCCATCAAGCTTGGTTTACAGCCTTCTTGGGTTCTCCAACTGGCATTTCCAAATCTTTCCAAACTCCTCCTGTGAGCCAGTTCCAAAGGTTTCTGAACCACATGGCTAAGTAGCATCACAGTGATGATCCCACTTCTCTTGTACTAAAATCCCTCTTAATCACTTTCATGTCACTGAGACATATTACCTGACATACACAAGTTAAAGAAGGAAAGCTTTATTTTGGTTTACAATTTTTTAGATGTTTCAGTCCATAGCCCTCTGTCTTCAAGGCAGGACAACACAGCAGAGAGGCATGGCAGCAGAGAAAACTATTCACCTTACCCATCCAGTAGGCAGAGAGATCTAAGGAAGATCCTGGGAGGGAGATAAGCTCTTCTAGGTTACAACCTTAGTGTCCTGCCTCTTCTGACCAGAATGCACCTTGTAACAGCAAGTCAGCTATAAGGTTACCTTCCAGGATCAATCACCTCTCCCAAATCACACATTTAAGCATATGAGGGTTTGGGAGGGGACAACTAGATATAAACTGTAACATGCCATCTGGCTGGCACTTGAGGAGGCTCTACTGAAGTGTAGCTGACACATCTGTACCTTCTCAAGCAGATTTGAGAAGGTATCTTTTTGTCATGCTGGAAACTAATAGAACATGAGCATTGCAAGTCTGTGTTCCAATCAATCTCCTTTTTCTTTTTCTTTTTCTTTTTTTTCCTTCTTCTTTTTTTAAATCCCTTTCTTTTTCAAGCAAATGACAGTTAGATTTTTCTATCCCTTGCAACCAACCGCCCTGGTAAGTATAAACTTCTAGTACAGAGCCAGGCACACCAGTGCCTGCAAAGTGGGACAGTCGCCATCATTATGTATCTGACCTGGAGATTGTAAACAGTAAAAGCAAAGCTGCACAGTGCCATTGTCTCATGGCCTTCATCTCCTTTCTGTTTTCAGCTTGCTCTTTTGTTCATGCTCACATCTTGGTCTCCAGGGAAACCTTGAAAATTCATTGAAAGTAGAATCCACCTGTCTTTTTTGTTTGCTGTTCTAATTTTTTATTAGTATATGTTTGTGGTACATAAACTAAATGCATTCATCATGGGGAACTGGTCCTTGTCATACCACATCTTGATGCTTTTTATTTCTTCTTCCCACCTCCCTGTCTCCCCCATCTCCATATTGCCTTCCCATTATTACATAGTCTATATCCCTGTTTTCTATCACTGATCTTTTATTTTGTTCTTTAAATTATTTATGTTTTGGTTTCTCATATAAAAGAAACCATCCTTCTGTGTCTAATTTATTTCATTTAGCATTGTGACCTCAGGTGAATCTATTTTCCTACAAATAACTCAAATGTAACCTTCTGTATGGCTGAGCAGTACTCCATTGTGTATAGATACCATTTTTTCTAATTTGTTTATCTGTTGATGAGCATATAGGCTGCTTCCAAGATTTAACTTTGTTTATAGCTGTTGTGCTTCTATAAACATGGGTGTGCATGTATCAGTGTAGTATTGTGCCTTTAACTCTTGGGAATACACTCAGAAGAGTTATAGCTAGGTCAAGTGGAATCCCCACTTTTAGTTTTTTGAGGAATCTCCATACTTATTTCCATAGTGGTTGCACTAGTTTACATTGCCACCAACAATGTAGAACTGTTTCTTTTTCCCCAAACCTCTCCAGCATTTGTTGTTTTCTTGAGTTCTTGCTTATAACCATTCTTTCTGGAGTAAGATTTGCAATTTCAGTATTGTTTTGATTTGCATTCCTCTAATAGCCAAAGATGCCAAACACATTTTCATGTACTCATTGGCCATTCGTATTTCTTCGTCTGAGAAATATTGATTCCTTTCTTACTTTTTTTGTTTTCTGTTCTTTTGAAACAGAGTCTTGCGATATAGTTCACACTGGTCTTAAACTCACTATGTAGCCCAGCCTGGCCTTGAACTCAAATGTGATCCTCTTGCCTCAGACTCCTGAGTGCTGAGATTACAGGCATGCACCGCCATGCCTGGCTGTGTCCATTCGTTTCAATTGCCCTTTTTAAAAATTAAAAAAAATTTTTTTTGATCTTTTATTTGGGGGAGTCTGTTTTTGAGTTTTTTGTTATAGCTAGGAGCTGACTATTTTTTTCTCACTCTGTATGTTGTTTCTTCACTCTGTTATTTCCTTTGTTTTGCAGTTTTTAATTTGACAGGTTCCCATTTCTTGATTTTTGGTGTTATTTCTTGTGCCATTGAAGTTCTGTTCAGAAAGTCCTTGCTTATGTTCATGTCTTCAAGAGTTCTTCCTATTTTATTTCCCAGAAGACTCAATGTTTCTGTTTTTATATCTAGGTCTTTAACCTAAATTGATTTGATTTAAGTACAGAGTGAGCAATACGGGTCTAGATTCATTCTTCTGCATGTGGATAGCCAGCTTTCCCAGCACTATTTGTTAAAGAGGCTGTGTTTTCTCCAGTGTATATTTTTGGTCTCTTTTTGAAGATCAAATGGCTGAAGGTCTTGTAAAACTGAGGCTTACTCAAGTCATGAATATTCTGCGAGGCAGCACTGGATGCTACTTTAGATTTTGAGGAGTTGGGGACAAGTGCCAGCTTCAGTCAGTTTTAACCCACTGAGCAAAAACCGTGCAAATATTTGTATAGCTTCCTTTGTCCTGCCCAACAGACATAGAGAAAAATGGGCTCTGCCCCCACACTTAGGGGGAGTTTGTCAGGAAGAAGGACAAACAGTCTAGGACAAAGACTAGGGTGACAGATGAGAATACCAGGGAGTCCTCTCAGGGAAGAGGGAGTAGAGTGATTTATTTGAACTGGTTCTAATTTCCAATGGCCTGTGCTGCCTGCAATCCTGCCTTACAATACAACTTATACACCAGCACAAAATATTTCAGTCGTGCATACCACAACACCCAGATTATAAATACTATTTTAAAATTCAGTTTACTATCAATTTTGTTTCTCTGATTGTAAAAACTATGCCTGGGGCTGGGGGTATAGCTCGGTGGCACAAGCACCTGCATGGCAAGAGTGAGGTTGTGAGTTCGATTCCCAGTACCAAAAGAAGAAAAAAATAAAAACCATGCCCATTTATTGCAGAGACTTGAAAGAGTACAAAGTACACAAAAATAAAAATAAAAATGCATGGTAGATATGTGTCAATTCATGTTATAGAAAACACCAAAGTAAGATAAAAAGAGGGAAGACTGTCCTATCCAAACTTCTAACTGGCTCCTGGCAACTGCTCAGCTTTAGGAAAAAAATGTCTTGCAAAAAGCTAAAGATTATTTCTTAGGCTCTTACAGAAGTGCTCTGCTCTTTCTAACACTTGCATATTTTTTGAAACCACAATCCAGGCCTCCCAGCTCCAGGGTGATCTGTTTTCTATTATTTATGTGTGCAAGATTCATTTTATTTTCTACCCCTTCTCCCTACCCCCAGCAGGGTTATTCTATAAGCCCCATTCCCCCTCCTGAGAGCAACTAGGGATGGCAAACTCATTTTCCCCATCTGTCTGGATGAAATTTAATTAGAAGGCAAATGTGGAAGAAGAGAACATAAAATAACCACATTAAATAAGAATAAGAGATGACCCTGAACCTGACCTTGAGCCAAAATATCACACACACAAAAAAACTGCATTAACTCGATGAATCATAGATCTAGGTATTCATTTTTGTCCTCTAAACTCTCAGCCCAGCTGAAAGATGTTTCTAAGAAAAAAAAAAAAAGGAAAAGAAACAAGCACCAGATGAATTCACACAAATAACAATAATCAAAAAAGGACACAAAGGTTGTGACTATTTCCTCTAAAATGGTGCCAAGCACAGACTAGGTACTTTATAAAAATTGGATGGATAGATGGATGGGCCAAAAACCCACCTCTCTCATTTTGCTCCATTAAGCCAGTGAGGAAGGGGATGAGAGGAGACAGGAACCTGCAGAGCTTTCTGGAATTTCATGGCCACTTGAAAGACAACTGGAGTTTAATATCCATGGGAAAGAGGGGGCCCAGGTAGTGTCCATACTTCTAGTTAGGACCCAAGACAGTAAAGATGAAAACCAGAAAATAACCTGAAAATGCTGAAAGTCATTGTCAATTTATGTAAAAGTCTATGCCTTGGGAAGACAAGGGGTGATCAACTTGCCCCAGACCATTTATGAATATGAAGTGAGATGGTGGGAGAGCCATGGGAGGAGTGCAGGTGCCCTGCAACAATATTTTCATATATCTATGAAACAGTTTTTATATATGGAAAATATATATATGAAAAAAAATATGAGATACCTCAGTATCTCCAATGAGAAACCAAGCAAATTAATCTTATAATCAGTTAGAATTTTTCAGACATTGCTTTCCAAAGTCACTTGCCTTGGCCATTTCTCTCTTCATTCATGCTGATGCCTATATCAATAATTTGTTCATCTTAATTGCTGACTATTATTGCACTGTCCTCAGTTTGTTTTTTCATTTACCTAGTGACACCTGTTTTGTTGTTTCTAGTTTGGATTATCACAAATAAAGCTGTGATAAATATTTGTGTACCAATAGTGGACTCATGGACAAACAGTCTCATTGCTTTCGTGTATCTAGGAACGGTAGGCATATTTTTAACTTTTTAAGAAACTGACAAGCTGTTTTCCAGACTGTTTATCCCATTTTACAATCTCATCATCAATGTATGGGAAATCTTGTTGCTCTGTATCCTTGTTAACATTTGGTATGGTTAGTATTTTTAATTCTAGCCCTTCTGGTAGGTATAGAGCAACATCTCATTGTTGCTTTAATTTGCAATTCACCAGAGTTTAAAGATGTTGTCTTTTCATGTGCTTATTTGCCATCTGTTTAACTTCCTTGGTGAAGTGTCTGTTCACATTTTATGACTGTTTACTCTGGGAATTTGTTGTATAATTGGGTGGTGAGTATTCTTTATATATTTTAGGCACAAGTCTTTGTCAGATATACATCACTTGTCACTTTTATATGCATAGCAATATAGTATGTTTTGCAAAACGAAAGTTTAAAAATGTGACGTTCCATTTATTGATTTTTTTCACTTACAATTTATGATTTTTGTGTTCTTTTTAAGACAGCTTTATCAAATCCAATGCCACTAAGATTTTCTTCTAACTTTTCCCAGAAATTTTATACTTTCAGCTCCTACACTTAGGTCTATAATCCATTTCAGGCTGATTCGTATACAGGCTATGAGGTAAGGGTGGAGATTCAAGTCTTTATATTTGATTTCCAATTATTTTGTCATCCATTTGTCTGGAAATTTCTGCAGAAAATTAATAGGTTTATGTTTGTGAGGTTATTTCTGAATTGTATTCTATTCTGTAGATATATATGTTTATTTTTATGGAACATTACAGTCTCCAGATTACTGTAGCTTTAAAATAAGTGTAGCTATCAGGCAGCACAACTCCTTTAATTTTTTTTGCCCTTTGGTAGTGAGGATTGAACTCATGACCTCGTGCTTGCTAGGCAGGTGCTTGTGCCACTAAGCTAAATCCCCAGCCCCAAATCCTCTTAATTTTATCTGTTTTTCAGAGTCAACTGTTCGAGATCTTTTCATTTTCCACATAAATTTTAGAATCAGCTTAAGAATTTCTACAAAAAATCCTTTCTAGGAATTTCCTTGCCATTGCATAGAACCCTATAGACGCTTTAGGAAGATTAGACCCCTTAACGATATTGAACTTCTGACACATATTGCCATGCTTTTCTATTTGTTCAGGTCTTTTTTTATTTTAGCAATAGATTAAATTTTTCATTGTAGAGGTCTTACAAATATTGTTTGTTAAGTTTATTCCCAATGATTCTGAATTTTGAATGCTGTTAAAAATAGTTATCTTTCAATTTCCATTTCCTTTTATTGTAGTTGCATACACATACGATTGATGTTTTACATATTTACCTTGTAAACTGCAGTTTTGCTACACTCATTAGTCCTAGTAGCTTTTTGCAGGCAGATCCCTTAAGATTTTTGTACAGAATGAGTATTTCATGAGTGAATACAGGCAGTTTTATGTCCTCCTTCCAATCCGAATATCTCTTATTTCTTGTTCTTATTGCACTGGCTAAAATCCAGTGAGATGCTAAACAGGAGTTATGAGAGTAGACTCAGTAATGATATGAGTCTTGTGACAATTTTGGCTCTTGGATACTCGTGGAGATTTGTGAAGAGATCCACAGAAAGGACTCTGAGTCAGAAAGTAGCAGTTGTCACAAGCTCTTTATTGTATGACAAGCAAGGTGTACTCCTAAGCAAGGTTAACTTTTATTGGTGAGAACAATAGCACACTCGGAAGGGCCCCAGGTGGATGAAGTCCAGAGGTGGCAGCTGCCAGCAGTGAAAGTTTGTGGTCAGGAAGGGAGAACATACAGAGCCCAGGAAGCCACAGCAGTGAGATCCGGGGTTGGTTTCTATTTTGTTTTCTTAGAATCTGGGGAGTGGTTGTGGGTAGAAACTAATGAGACTTTCTTCCCAGTACCATATTGGATGGAGGAGTTTTTTAATTTACATGGTTCACTTCAAAAGAAGCACAGCAGCCAAAGCCCACTGGGGGATCAAAACGACAATGCAAATATATGTAGATCAGGCTGAGAGAGTCAACATCCATCAGCCTGTGTCCTTGGGCTAAGCACGTGCAGGCCCTGAATCAGAATGGGCTGTGCAAGGTTCCTGGTACAGGAAATGAGACTGCAAGCTCAGGAAACTTAGACCACTATCTGTTAGAAGGTGCAAGGCTCTCTTCTTTTGCATGTCTGCTATTTCCTCTTCTCCTGCTCACGTCTAGCTAGCTACCTACTGTAACAATTCATGTCTTTTAAGCAATGGATTAATTTCATATATTTTGTCTAATATATTAGTGCAGAGTTGTTCATTATATTCCCTGCATGCCTTTTTAATGTCTGTAGGATCCATAAAGATTTTCCCTCTCTCATTTCTGATACTGATCATAACTGTGTCTTTTTCTCTGTCTTCTAAAGGGTTACCAAGTTGATTAAATGTTTCAAGAAGGTGATTTTGGCATCACTGGATTTCTCTGTTGTTTTTCTGTTTTATATTTCTTTTCTTTCTGCTCTCACGTTGTCATTTACTTTCTTCCGTTTACTCACTTTGTGCTTATCCCCCTCCTCCCAGGTCCTTTAAGGAAGAAGGTTAGATCATTAACTTCAGACCTTTCTTAATTTTAAATATATTCTGTTAGTGCTTTCCCTTCTAATCACTGCTTTAACTGCATCCCACAAATCCCAGTGTTTTCATTTACATTCATTTCAACAATTCTAATTTATTTTGAGCCAGTAGTTGTTTAATTATGTATTTATTATATGTTTGCTTAGTTTCCAAAGATGAGGGGTTTTCCAGCTAGCTGTTACCCATTTTTACTTTAATTCCATTGTAGTCAGCGAATACATTTTGTGTGATTTGATTCCTATCGAGACTTGTTCTTTGGCCCATTTTGTAGTCTAACTTGATAAATGTTTCATGTAACCTGGAAAAGAATATATATTCTGCTGTTTTTGGGTGAAGTGTTACATAAGTATGAATTAAATCAATAGATTGGTGATGTTTTTCAACTCTTCCAGATTCGCACTGATTTTCTTTCAGTTTATTCTATCAATTATTGAGTGAAGAGTTGGTATCGTCTATTATAATTGTGGACTTGTCTACTTTAAGTTTCTGCTTCATGAATTGTTAAGTTCTATTAGGTGCATAAATATTTAGGATGATGGCGCGCTTCTTATTGTATGAATTCTTAATATTCTCTGACTTGAAAATTACTTCATCTGGTGTGAACATAGCCACTTCAAATTTATTTTGATTAGAGTTGGCATGTACATCTTTTCCCATTCTTTTTCCTTTAATCTAGTTGCATCTTTATATTTATAGTATTTTTGGTAAGTATGATACAGTTGTATAAAGTGCTTTTTAAATTTGACCCAACAAACTCTGCCTTTAATTTATATGGAAATGCTTTAAATTTAATGAGGTTAATAATGCTATCTTTTTTGTGTGTGTGTGGCATCAGGGATTGAACTCACGACCTTGCGCTTGCCAGGCAGGCGCTTAGACCGCTGAGCTAGATCCCCAGCCCTGGTGTTTTTGAGACAGGGTCTCACTATGCCGTTAAGGCTGGCCTTGAGCTCATTTTGTAGCCCAGGCTGGTCTCGAACTCACAACGATCTGCCTGTCTCAGCCTCCCGAGTGCTGGGATTATAGGTGTGAGCCACCAAGCCCGGCTTAATAATGCTATCACTTTTTTATTTTTCTATTTGTTCATTTGGGTTTCTGCCTTCTATTTTATAAATTGAGTATGTTCCCCTTTGTCTCTTTTGTTTGCTCATTTGTTGTATCTTTTTGTCTTTGTATCACTTGTAGTTGTATTACCTGTGGTTGTATTGAGGTTAAAGTGTATTTTAACAAATCACAGTGTGCTGGTTTTACTTCCCCCTGATGTACTGTGTAACAAACCTACAGAAATGTGCTTTCTTTTCTCTTTCTTGCCCTTTGTACTGTTGCTTTCATGCACTTTATGTCTGCATGTATTCTAATCCCTATAACACATGGCTACTACTTTTTCTTTAAATCATCCCTTATCTTTTAAAGCTGATTTAAAAAATAAGAAAACATCATTTATTCTTCTTCCTATAGACTGAATGCTTGTATCACCTGCCTCCGAATTCTCGTGTTGGAACCGAATCCCCAAATGTGCTTTTTGGGGGTAAGACCTCTGGGAAGTATTAGATCATGAGGGCAGAGCCCTCCTAAAATGGGGTTACTGGCCTGACAAAAGAGATCCCACAGAGTTCCCGTGCCCCTTCTGCTATGTGAAGACACAGTGAAGTGGTGGGTGTGTCTTCACTGACTCAGAATCTGTGGTACTTTGATATTGAAGTTCTCAGCACCCAGAATTGTGAGAAATAAATTTCTGTTTATAAGTCAAGAAATCTACATTATTTTTGTTAAAGCATCTCAAAAAGACTAAGACACTTGTAAAGGCTAATCAAAAAATATGATGTGTGTTTAAATTAAAAAAATTATTACAGTAAAAGACACATTGCCATTAATCTCCCTTACAATACTCCTCCTTGCTTTATTTTTTATTTTTTATTTTTTTGCAGCACCGGGGATTGAACTCACAACCTTGCGCTTGCCAGGCAGGCGCTTAGGCCACTGAGCTAGATCCCTGGCCCTTCCTCCTTGCTTTAAACACACTTATCCCATCATCCTTGCCATGCTCTGAAGTAGTTCTGGAAATTCTTGTTCTTGAGTGTCTTTATGAGGCCTAACCAAAAATGTGGTGAATGCCACTACTGAATTCCATCCTACAGAAAGGCAAACTTGTACAAATATTATGGTGTGTCCTCAGTCACCTTATTCACTGGATCTGACACTGTGTGATTTCTGGCTCTTTCTCAAAGTCAAAATGACCATGAAACGTAAATATTTTGAATTGATTCAGGAAATTGAGGCAGCCACAATAGTGCAACTAAATAAATTCAAAACCACCTTCTGAGACTGTCCCATGCCACCCAATAGGACAGTCATGCATGTACCACTGGTGGATCAAGCTGTTGGGAATGTAATGCATTCAAATCTCGGCCTCTTGGCAACAAGACATACAAATCATCGCCCTGTTGCGAATGTGTTAATGACAACTTTTTTTTTATTGTAATAAAATTAAAAAATTTAAACATTTGCTGTGTTTTGTGATCACACCTTGTGCATATTTACTGTTTTTGGAATTCTTCAATTCTTTATGTAGTGCTCTGTTTCCATCTGGCATCATTTTCCTTCTGCTTGAGAGACTCCCTTTAGCATTTCTTGTGTTGATTGATTACAAGAATGATATCATGAGGAAGGTCTCTCAATGCCAAGCTCTCTAGTAGCTGCCCTGCCTCCCCTCTACCCTGCTTCCCAGGCCCTAGGAGAGCTTGGAGAGGTCGCACCACTACACATATAGAGCAGAGGTTGACCAATATGGCCTGGGCTGAAACGCAGGTGAGGAAAGAGAGGAGTCTAAGTTACAAAACATCAGGAGCCCCATTCTCAGAAGCAGAACCTGAGAGTGGGCATCTCCTTGTCTGGCGGCCAGGTAGCTTGGTTGATTCACTCTGGTAAAGTCCTGAGCCTGTTCATTAGGTCCAGGGATGGTTGTGGTGCCAGCCAAGTTGGGGAGCC
>RJWT010039844.1:0-12596 GCA_004365215.1 Cuniculus paca | reverse complement strand
TTTGTCAATTTAGCTGATTTTTTTTTAAAAAAACAACTTTTGGTTTCATAGAATTTTTTTTCAGTTGTTTTTCTGTTGTCATTTTCATTTATCTTTTTAATCTTCTTTTTTTTGGGGGGGAGGATAGTGGGGGTCAAACTCATGACCTCGCACTTACCAGGCAGTGGCTTGTGCCCCTGAGCTAAATCACCAGCCCCATTATTTCTTTTTTTTTTTTTTCTCACTTTGGGTTTATTCTGCTGTTCTTATCCTAGTTTTTTAAGGTAAAAGTTTAGTTAAGTGATTGAAATTTTTTTCAATTTTTATTGCAGTAAAATACATAGAACATAAAATTTACCATAATGTTCATTATTCATCATATAGTTCAGTGCTATTAAATATATTTTTAATATTGTATAGCCATTATCGTCCATCTCCAGAGCCCTTTTCATCTTATAAAAGTGAAATTATATACACATTAAAGAGTCTTATCCTCTCTTGTCCATAAACCTTGGTGACTAATACTCTACTGTGATTTTGATATTATAAAACCTATATAAGTGGCATTGTACAGTATTTGTCTTTTTCTGACTGGCTTAATTCACTTATTATAATTTTTTCAGGGTTTATCCATGTTGTAATATGTGCTAGAACTTCCTTTTTTTTAGTATGCGTACTGCTGAAACAAGCACTAGAATTTATTTTTTTAAGGCAAACTAACTCTATGTATATGCCACATTTTACTTACCCATTTATTTGTCAGTGTATGTACACTTGGACAGTTACCATACTTTGGCTACTGTAAATAATGTGGTTATGAAAATGGATGCACAATAACTCTTCAAGACCCTGCTTGAGTTCTTTGGAGTACGTACCCAGCAGAGACACCTAAGATTAGTAAAACATATGTCTGGGTGCATCATGGTGGGGTGACCTTAAGCACTGTATCTGGTTCCTGGCCTCTTCCTCTCTGGCTCTTCCTTGCTTACTTTCCTTCCAGGCAGCCACTAGGTTAGCAGCTTTCCTTGGCCATGCCCTTTTTATGATGTTTATGCTTTGGAGCCAGCTCCCCATGGACTGAAACCTCTGAAATTGTGAGCCTAAAATAAATACTTCCTGTTTAAGTTGTATGTGTCAGGTATTTAGTCATAGCAAGAGAAAACAGACTAATCTATTTGGTAATTCTATTTTTCATTCAAGACCCTGTAACACTGTTTTATATGTCTGTACCATTTACATTCCTATCAACAATGAACAAATGTTCCAATTTCTCTCTTTCTCACCTACACTTACAGTTCCCTGTGTTTTTAGTAGTAAACATCCTCATGGGTTTGAGGTTGTATGAAGATCTTTTTTTGTAACATTAGGTACTTACAGATGTAAATTTTCATTCAAGCACTACTTTTAGAGAGTCCTGTAAGTTTGTTATGTTATGTTTCCCTTTTCATCTCAAAGTATTTTCTAATTTGCCTTGTGAATTTTTTCTTTGACCCATTGGCTGTTCAGGAGTATATTGTTTAAATTTTTACGCATTAACACAAATTTCCACATATCGAATTCTAATTTCATTCTTTTGTAGTTGGAGAACATGCTTCCTGTGATTTCTGTCCTTTACAGAGACTTGTTTAGTGGCCTACATATTGTTTATCCTGTGTAATGTTCCATCTTCACTTGAGAACAATGTATATGTAGGGTACTATTTTGGGGTCACATATTTACATAGATGTTGGTGATATTTTGGTTATCACAGTAAAATATATTTTAAACTGGTGAGTTAGTATTTTGAAGCTATCTCCCTTTCACTTATGTAACGCGCATCCATGTATTATCTTAATTCATTAGAAGATAAACATATGTCAGAACTCAGTGTTTAAGAAAAAACACAGTGTTTAAGAGTGATAGGCTTGTCTTTTTTTCTGCCAGATACTACCTGCTAACTGGTAAATGGGTAAGAAACTGAATTTTGAGACTCAGTTTGTAGTAAATATTTTGAACATTGAATGAGTCCCTTGCTTATATGAATTTTTGAGGGCATGAACACATAAATGTTTTACAGACTATAGTTATTTCACATTACTGCTACTGTTAACATGAACGGTGCCTTTACTACATGTCATTTTAAAAAATCTTTATAGTGTATTTTTCTGCAATAAAATGAACCTCTCACAAAGTATACAGTTTGACAGTTTGAGTTTTGACAGATGATATCCTTGTATCAATACCACCACAATGAAGATAGCATTTAACTTAGTTCTTTTCACTCCAGGCCAGTACTCACAATTGAGTGTTCTGTCATTATAGATTACATTTTCTTTTATAGAATTTCATGAAATGAAATTGCACATCATATCTAGAACTGAATATGTTTCTAAGATGAATTTATGTTTTTATGTATATCAGTTCTTTTTACCGCTAAAAAGAATTACAGTGTATGAGTATGTTATCCATCTCTTGAACATTTTGAGTCATTTGTAGTTTTTACTCTTTTTATTTTATGAAAAAATAAAACTTCCTAACAAAATATTAAGAGAATAGCAATAGTTAATACATTGTGTATTGTTAATTTCAGTTATTAACCAGAGTATAAGACATAAAGAAGATTCTTAAAAAACAAACAGATTAATACAAAACTTTCTTTTCAATAATCTACGATAAATTAGTATATATGAGACAAACAGGCATACATATTAAGTATTTTTGAAATAATAAAATATCTAATTTGGGGAAATATATTCTCTATTTCCTATTTATCTCTTATAGTTTACTCTTCATTTGTATATTTATGTATGTTTTGTGTTTCTCATATAAGAGAAACCATGTGATATTTGAGCTCATGTGTCTTATTTCATTTTAACATTAAGCTAATAAGAACATTTTTGTACAAAGTACCTAACAATATTCATTTTTATGCCCTGAGGTTTTGTGATTTCATTTGACATAAGTTTTGATGAAGTGTGTGTTGTGTAATTTCTAGTACACTATTTGGAACTTTCCTTCTGTCGTTTAGTTATCAATTTGTGTTTATTTCTGTTGTGAAAGAATGTACTTTGTGTGATTTTAGTCCTTTTTATTTGGTCAGCATTTGTTTTTGTAACACAGAATGTGGTCCCTTTTGTGAATTTTCTATGCACTTGAAAAAAAATGTATATTATTATGTCATTGATGGAGTTTCATGTCAGCAAAGTCAAGTTGCATGAGATTATTGAGTTAGTGCTATGTTGAAATTTCCAATAAATTTGTCCATTTTTTCCTTCAGCTCTAGCAGAGTTTCCCTTGTATAATTTAAAATTCTTTTGTTTCATATGTACATACACATTAAAATTGTGGTGCCTTCTTGGGGGAATTAACTCTTTAATATGTAATAGTCCTCTTTATCCTTGGTAGTAGTTTAATGACATGGATTGAAATCTTAATCTTCCATTTTTAAAGATCATTTGTGCCTACTTCTTCTGTTTCTTTTTTCTTTATTTCCACTTGTTTTTTTAATGTCAGTTGAATTTTTATGGATTTATTTTATTTTCATTTAAAATTGTAGTGTTGGCCTTTTTTTTGTTTTTACTTTTTTTAGCCATTGTTTTCTGTCTGTGCTTCAGATACTTTCAGGATATTTTAAAATTTATGACTCTTTCATACTTAACTGATTAATTTTATCCAATTTTTAATTTTGCTATTTTTCATTTCTAGAGTTTTGTTTCTTTTTATGTAACATTTTCTTGATGTTTCACTTTTTGTTCATCAACAAGCATATGTGGCAATAGCTCATATGAAGTCTTTAACTGCTAATCCATCCTGAATTTTCTCCTAGTTATTAGCAGTATCTAGAAAAAGAAAAAGAACTAAGGATTTAGCTCAGTACAAAGTCCCTAGGTTACATCCTTAGTACTGCCAAAACAAAACAAAAAAAAAAAAGAAAAAAAAAGGAAATGTTGAACTTTATTCTTTCAAATTGTGTCATTCTGTAACTTACTTTTCAGTTGTTACAGGGTGGATTTAGGGATAATGTAACTCCATCTTAACTCTCCATTTACCAAATGCCCTGGATATTCAAGAAGGACCATCCACTCTAGTATGAACTATCACAACTCAGTTTTAAGAAACTTTTGACATATACTGTAGTTGTTAGTCACTTTCTGTCCAGCCTTGTGTGGTTTTTCGTGAATGGTATTTTCCAAATGGGGTAAATAGACCCCTTTGCAGTAATCTTGAGTTCTTCCTTCACCTTCTATTCTGCAAGTTCTAGCTCCCTTAGGCCTCCTAAATTCTGATTTCTTTCTACTTAACTCACTGAGATCATAGTGGTATTCTTAGGATCACCTTTCTTGCACTGAAATCCAAATTAATACTCAGTTCTTCCTGTAACCTAATACCCCCAAACAGTTAGTTACCTCAACATATATTTTACTTTTTTAAATTTGTCTCCAAAACATTTTATGTTTTTCTTAAACAATTTTTTATTAGTTTATTTTTGTGAGACTTAGTAAATACATCCGCCTTGTTTTCTATTTCTAATACTTTGTCCTCACATTGATCAAGTCTGCTACCCATGTTTTCCATTATCATCTATCTCTGCTTGCTTTCTTTTCATACTTTCTAATTCTTTGCTGAAGTGATCATTCATGTATTGTCTTGCTTAACTCAGTTTATTGTTCACTTGTTCTTTAACCTTATTGAACATTTTGTTGGTGGCTCCTTTATCGGTTTAATTAAAGCCTCTTTGAGCTTGTTAAACATCTTATGCTTTTGCTTATGTGTTTCTTCTTTCATTTCTTCAAACATTTTGAACATTTGGTTTTTGAGTTCTTTGCCTGTAGCTTCCTCTACTTCAGTGTTCATAAGATTGGTTTTGGAGAGTTAGGGCTTTGTGGGAACATCTTGTCTTGCTTGCTCATATGTATATATTGTTTTCATGCTGTGGATTGAGATCAGTTAAGGTAGAAAGACTTTGACACTACTGTTGAGATCTTTTTAGTTAGGTTCTGTCTACCTTTGATGATGTGTGCTTGGGTTTGATTATGTTTTGGTATTAATACCCCTATTCAAACTATTTAGTGTAATATTTGAGGACCTTCTTAGTGTCCAACTTGCTTCTTACCTTTAATCCCCCATGCCAGTTATTGCCAAAAATAAGACAACTTGGATATTGGCATACAGTAAAAACCAACTAAAAGCAATAGCTATGCTATCATTAGCAATAGAAAAATAATCAACAGTGTTAATAAAGTCAAAGGCTTTATTGACATTCTATATGAATCAATAATAGCTACAACTATACCATCCCTAACAATTGGAACGAGATCTGCAACAATAATGTAGACACAAATACAAGCTAGTATTGACATACAGTAACTATCTGAGAAAAGCAATAACTATACCACCATTAACAATGGAAAAGAATTCAGCAGTAGGTCCAGATATAATAG
The DNA here is from genome assembly GCA_004365215.1 of Cuniculus paca. Classification (NCBI taxonomy): domain Eukaryota; kingdom Metazoa; phylum Chordata; class Mammalia; order Rodentia; family Cuniculidae; genus Cuniculus; species Cuniculus paca. The sequence goes on along the minus strand of RJWT010039844.1, from coordinate 7,197 downwards.
CTGCCTGAAGAGGAAGCTTATGAAAGAAGACGCTTGGGCCCTTGTGGCAGCAGTGACGGAGAGTGTGAAGGACATATACCTGCCCAGTGCCATTATCACCAGGATCATCAAGGAGGCACTCCTGGATGGTGTCAGTGTCTCCAAGAAAGCCTGGACCTCTGTCTCTTCCGCCACCAGCATCTTGGTGCTGTAAGCCACATCCTGTGCCAACAATCTCTCAACAAAAGGTAAGTTCAAGACACTAATGCCAGTGATGTGCTTTTGGCCATGGAAGAGATGGAGTTCCAGTAGTTCATTAAACCGCATTAAAAGAAGCTCTGGAAACAAATAGGTGGGAACAAAAAGACAAGAAGGAACCTGCAGAGCAAAACAAGAAAGAGACAAAAACCAGATGCATAGGAGCAGAACAGGCACTGCCATGAGGACGATGATGAAGATGAAGAAAGGCTGAAAGAAGAGAATGAAGAGGAGAAAGTAGGCAACTAAGGATAAGCAGGCTGGCACTGTGGAAGCTACCACACTGAAACATAGTACCTATTTGTGTGAAGTTTTTCCTTGCTAGGCAGAGTAGTCTTAGGCACAAATGCCTGAGAAGATCAAAATAAAAACTGACTGTAATTATCAAAATCAGTGGTTCACCAAATCAGAGCGTCTGAATAGCAGAATCTTATTTTTCTTAATCAGTGTGGTTATGGCAAGGAGGATTCTGAACAAAATGATTAAAGCAGCACCTGGGTCTCTCTTACATACTTACGTGTATGGTTAGGTAATTTTTGGTTACCAGTCTTCTTTGGCCCTTCAAAAAAGTAATAATAACTTCCATGTTACCTGCTGTGTTCCAGATCTCAGAAGCAGTGAAGGGTTAGGAAAAATTGGGGCTTTGATTGTAGTTAACCCATGTTTGATTATACAGTAACCTATTGAGAATAGTTACAGTAGGCTGAGCATAATGTCACATGATTATAATCCCAGCTACTTGAGAAGCTGAGACAGGAGAGTTGCAAGTTTTGAGCGCAGTCTGGGCAATTCGCTAGACCCTGTCACAAACTTGAAAACTTAAGGTAAGGCTGGGATATAGCTCAGCACTCCCTGGGTTCAAATCCCCAGAACTGCTTTTTTTTTTTTTTAAAGAATGCAGCAATAATAGTATAGCATCACATAAATACCTAAAAATTAAAACTTAATGATAATAAAAATGTAGGAGATGGGGTAGAGGAAATAAAGTAAAATTTGAACAAGAAAGATGATGATGAGAGAAAATGAGATAAAAATCCAATTACAGAATAAAAGGAAGTTAATAAAATTAGGTAAAAATAACAGAATACGACAAACAAGAAAAAGAATAAAAACAGAGCAAAAGATAGGAAAAGAACGAAAACAAAAACAGCAAAGAAAAAGAAATGAATGAAAAAGGTTCCTCCTTGTGTTTGGGTGAATGGTTCTTTATAGAACCTGTAGTACTGAGATATATGAGATACTTGTGGAGGATAGTGAGTTATAACTAAGGGCCTATTTTGTTTCCATGTCCATTTTTTGCTGTGCAGATGCTGAATCCTGGTCTGCTTTTCCTGCTGGACATTGTGAGTCCGTGGTATGTGAGTCTGTGGTATACCTCATGGCTGTATTCAGTCCAGCTGCTCTCAGTGTTGGTGCCCTTCTGTGCACCCCTCCTTACTGCTGTCTCCCCTTGGCTTTATGACCTGTGGGCAAGTAAGGTGCCTCTCTTGCCCTAGAGGCCCTTCTGTCCATGGACCCTGCAATGTGACATCTGTCCAAGCCAAGGTATATACTTGATTACATTGGTAGATGGGAAGAGCAAACAGACCACTGAGCTCTGTGTTGGAAGTAGGCAGTGAGGAGGGCCAAGCAGTCTGCTGTACTTAATGTCAGCACTGTTAGACCCAGTCCCCTCAGAAAACCCTACCATCAGCCTGGCTTCTCACCACAGAGTGGTGTCTTTTAATCACCAGACTCCTGTGTCTTTTTTAACTTCATCACACAGCTGCTTAAACTTCTCAGGGGTACTGTGAATAGCCCTGCCCTTCTCCATGACTATCTCGTGGCTCTCTCTCATCCAATCAGTGTGGTAGGGTGACCCCAGAGACCCTTAAATGAAGTTGTTCAATAACTTCTGATGCCCAGCATAGCTCAGTCTTAATAAACCCCTTTCCAAAATGGCTTCTGATTCTGTCAGTCCCAAGTATTGTGGAGGTTGCAGTGAATTTCTTCTCCAACTCTAGCCTATACATTCAGAGTAAAGGCCTGTGCCGTATTTGCAGTTTTTAATACCCATGGACTTTTCTTAAGGCTGCTGCTGTCCACCGAGCCTTTGCTTCTGGGAGCTTTGGCCCTTTACAGGCTTACCTTGTGTTTGTGGGAGTTGGGGTTAGTGTTTTAGATTACTTTATTTTATTCCCTGTGTTGTCTTCAATTTCTCTATTTTCTCTATAGTTTCTAGTTTTCCTGTTGACTTTTTCTTGATTCCCGGAACTCTACCACTATTTTCCTTCCCTAAGTTGTAGCTTTCCAAGTATCTTGATTCTAGGTTTCACAAGGCTACATTTTTCTGCTGGTCATTACTGTATCTTTTTGTTTTGTTTTGTTTTGTTTTGGTGTTTTAAGAGAAAAAAAATTTTTCAAAACAAGCCACCTCCAACATTTATTATTGAAGAAATGAATTAGGTGAAAAAACATGCACAAGGGAAGTATGGAATAGAAAATAAATATACATGTGGGCTGGAGATGTTCATTGTCGAGCTCTTGCCTGGTGTACACAGACCTTAGATTTAACCCTGGGGGAAAAAAAAGCTGTTTTGCCAATTTTTAAAATAACTGTAACTACAACAAAGAATTCCCTGCAAAAACAATAAAAGTTTAAAATCAAGTGTTCCAACCTGAAGATTTCTGTCTGGTAAATGGAATTTAAGTTGCAGTACTTTCTTTTGGACACCTCACCGGGTATGGCACAGCTTATGCTTATAACCAGATTTGAACAGAAGAATGGCCACGTGGCCCTGGTAGAAGTATTTGGTTTCACATGCCACATAACTGCCAAAGTTTCCTCGTGCTGCAGTGCCAGGTGAGGTTGTACACTTTATCAAACTTCTAATTTGAACTCGTTCCTCACCACAAAGATCTTAACCTCACTGCTGACCACTGTAAGCAAGACTGCTTGATACGGGCCCAGGTGGCCTTTTCTATATTGCATCTCTCCAGTGCCTTCCCAGTTCTGTTGTCTCGTTTCCAACATGTCTATATTTTTGGTCACTGCCTTGCCGTTGTACATGGTTACTGGGGAGCAAAAGCTGCTGGCAGTTGAAGGTCTTCCCTGGGGAAGTGCAGGCACATCTCAGGCCCAAGGGAGCTGCCATCACTGGGGGCCTTGAGCTGCATCCAGTATATATTTTAAATACATCTTTTCATTTTCTGTTGTTTATTGAAACAATGTAAATCTGGTTGCCTTTTGGCCAACTAGAAATGAGTCTTGGCCTACTATTTTATTTTCAGATGTTTTTTTCCCAGCATTAGCCTGAGATGCCTAATGCACGATTGCGAAGTAAACAAGTTTGTTAATTCTCTTCGAAAAATTTTAAAAGAACTAGTTAGTGTACTGTTTCAAACATGTCATTAATAAAAATTAAATAACTACCATATTTTCCCTTTGTATAGTAGCCTTCTACCTACAACAGTTAAAGGTGGGAAGCTATATGTGCTACTTACTCATTGCTAAATTTCTTACTTTTTAGACCTAAAGATTGTCTTCGTTCTATTATGAGAAGGGTGAACCACAAAGATCCTCATGTTGCTATGCAAGCATTGACTGTAAGTGATTTTGTTTTAATCTGTACTGTAAAATTATCTGTCAGCATTGATCGTTTTTGACTTCTGATTTTATGCTTTTAGCTTCTAGGAGCATGTGTATCAAACTGTGGCAAAATTTTTCACTTAGAAGTATGTTCAAGAGATTTTGCTAGCGAAGTAAGCAACGTATTAAATAAGGTAAGGAATGTTGTTTCCAGAAATTAAGGTCACCTTCTTTCTTAATGTGTTTCGTTGTTCAGTTCTTCACATTTTAAATCACACAGAACTATAGGATTCTGTGCTTGTGTCTGCCCACCCCCATGCCTTCTAGGATATATCTATGCATTCTTTAAGTCAATATTAGACTTTACTGAAGGCTACAAAATCCACATAACTTTGAAAATTGACATTTTCAAACTATGTTAAAGTGTATTTAGTTAGCTTCTTGTTTACATCATTTCTTCCATGTAAGAAAATATTTATATTTCTGTATCTAATGAAAGAATAATCCAAGTCTATTTTAAGCATAGTTTTTGTAACCTCTTTTTGTAGCCACAGAGGTATTTTCCTAATGTGGAACCCTTCAGAAATACTGCCAAAATATAGGACCAGCATACAAGAACACAAGGTTGTTCTGTTGTTTAGTTGACTGTTGAATTTCTGTCTTATATGAATAAGGCCATGACTCATTGATGTGTGCCATGACACATCTCAGTAATGTTTCATTGTTCTTCACAGGCTTTTCACACTGTACTGTTGTTCTGTCTGACCACACCTGCAGCTGGAGTTGGTACAAAGTGGTTACAGGGCAGTTTCTGCCAGAGACATCCCCAAACCACCCTGAGATGGGGCGGGTATGATTTTAAAAAGACACTGAAGCCATGGTGATGGGTCCAGAGCATTTGTTAGTGGGACTTAGGAACCGAGCATTGCAGTGTCCTCATGATGAACAGTGAACAAGGTGTTCTTTGCAGGTGTGTTTGTAACACATGGATGAGGTTAGGAAGTTCGTATGAGAATTCACCTGCTCAGGGCCATGGCAGGTCTCTGTGTTTAGCAACATCTTTGATCTTTTAGTGTATCAGACAGCAGCAAGTACATCAGTGGCTAGGGATGTTCAGAGTCCCTGGGTGGGATTGAGCCTATAGAGGAAAACATGCAGCTGGCCAGGCCACAGAGTAGTCAAGGTGCTCTGCATTCCTCCATCAGGGCCAAAAAGGAAAATAGGGGTCCTAGGGGAGCCTACATATTACTGCATGTGGAATAAAGAATTTGATGCCACAATTAAAAAAGCTTTAAAGATTTAAATCAGTAAAAAGTGTATGAGTTTTCCTAATAAAAATTTATATGTTCTGAAGGTAATTATTTCTGGCTTTGGAAATTTTTTGGTATAATGCATCAAGAAAAAAATGTAAATATTGAAAAAGAAATGCCTCAGGTGTTTTTGCAAAAACATGAGTAGTTCCAGGTTTTAGTAGAAAAAAGTGACGCAGAAATTTGATAATTTAAAATTTTGTGCTTTTTAAAACATGGTTGATATGATAATCCCTTTTTCTTTTATACAGTTATTCTTATTTTCTACTAATACGCATTGTTTTTTCATTTCTTGAATGTTTATAAAGGGATTTTTGATATTGTGTTTTCTGTAGTATGCAATATACAAACTTAGTAGTACAAGCAACTTTTTTGAAGAAAAACTACATATAGGTGAGAGGACTTTATTTTGAAAATGTTTTACAATTTATTTATTAGTTTTATAATTATAAAGGGGTGAACGATTTTGAAAAACAAAGGTTTTCAAGAGATTAATCTGTAAAATCTCGGAAACCAGACTTCAGAAGATTATCATGAGAAGAACACATATTCATGAACACTAAAAATCAGGACTTAAGAGTAAAAGAACTGTACCATTTATTCCCTCCTTGCAGTAATGTTTCCTTGTTCTTCAAAAAGCAAACAAAATAAATACTTTCCCTTGTTTTCCCCATGTACAAAGCATGGTTAATTGGGAAATACTCTGAAAAGTCCATTTTAATCTTCAAAATAAGTTATAACCTCAATATGTTTCAGTTTTCAAATGAGGTAGTATTTTCTCTTTTTTTTCATATTGTGAAAATAAGTTTTTCTTAACAGCTAACTATATCTTATTTTCACCTTTGTAATTTGTGATTCAGAAAGAGATCTACAGTACTTTATTATATAGTTTTTTATTTAAAGAGACTATTTAAAATCAATAGCTAGGAAATAGAATTTTTCATTATGTTTTTTCTTATTTCTTAGGGTCATCCTAAAGTATGTGAGAAGTTAAAAGCTCTTATGGTTGAATGGACGGATGAATTTAAGAATGATCCACAGCTTAGTCTAATATCAGCAATGATTAAGAACCTTAAGGAGCAAGGAGTTACTTTCCCAGCTATTGGTTCTCAGGTATTTTGTAAAGTTGTGTATGCTTCAGTTTCTCTAAGATAGCTACACTTATTGGAAGTTTTCTTTTTTCCTCCATTTCTAGGTTTTTACTCAAAAGAATTTTGTTAATCATAGTCTAGTATTTAAAGGTGAAAGAAAATGTTACAGTCAAATCTTAGTATGTTCCAACTTATGCTTTCTCACTGTCTTCTTTTTAAATGAATTGATTTATATTGTATAATTCTTAAATTTTTATATAGTTTTTATATGGACAAGGTTGCTTTATTATATCAGATAATACTAAAATTAAATGCTCTTAATTCTATAATTTTATCAACAAAGAATGAAAGCTTAAAAATTGGGGTATTTTTAAAATTTGGGGAAGAGTTTATGTGTTCTTTTGAGTAGGAAATATATGAACACCTGAATTTATTTTATTTTTATTTTTAATGTTTTATTAGTACATTGTTTGCATTATGTAATAACTACGTTACATTCCTGGTTGGGAGTTGGTACATAACACATCTCAGTTCTCCTTTCATGTGGGCCCCCCATCTCTTGATCCACTTTTCATTTGAAAAAGATCTATCTCCCTAACTTATATTATCCATCTTTTATCTTGCTATTTATTTATACTTCGGGTTTCTCATATAAGAGAAACCATGTGATGTTTAAGCACATGTGTCTGATTTAGTTCACTCAACATTATGGTCTCAGGGTGCATCTATTTTCCTACAGATGACTCAAATTAATCCTTTGTGGCAGAGTAGTACTCCCTTGTGTATAAATACCACATTTTCTTTATCCATTTCTCTGTTGATGGACATATAGGCCACTTCCAAGATTTAGCTGTTATGAGTTGTGCTGCTATAAACATGAATGTTCATGGATCACTGTAATATGATGACTTTAACTCTTTTGGAAAGCTACCTAGAAAGGGAATAGCTGGGTTGAACGGAATGTCTAGTTTTAGTTTTTTGAGGAATCTCC
>RJWT010039843.1:0-12593 GCA_004365215.1 Cuniculus paca | reverse complement strand
AACATTCATCATGCTCTTCCTCTTCCCTTTCTAAAAAGACTGCTATTTGCAAGGCGCCTTAGCCTCAGAATCTCAGGAGAGTGTGGGCTCGCTCCCAGTCGCCCTGCTCGCGTGGCAGTCCGTGGCGCTCACGAGACGCAGAGCTCTCTGGCTGAAGGTCACACACGGCCTCGGAGTGCTCCTCACAGCACTTGCACTTGAGATGGATGCACATGCAGGGACGATGGCAGCTTACATGTCCCGCTTTTTGATTTTCTAAATGGCCTGTGGAGGCTGCACAGCTCTCAAGTGTTTGAAGAGACTGGTATGTTGCAGTACTAGGGATCAGACTCAGGGACTCTACCACTGAGCTACATCCTTAGCAACATCCCCTTTCCTTTTTGAGACAGGGTCTCATTAGGTTGCCCACATGGGACTCGAACGTGTGATCCTCCTGCATCAGCCTCCCTAAGTGCTGGGATTACAGGCATGCACTAACATGCCAGCTTGAAATGATATTTCTAAACAAGATCTTGGGATTTTTATTAGTTTGTTTATTTCTTTCACTTTCTCATAGAAATTGTTATGGACTTCAAGCCAGAAAACCCATACTAAATAAAAGCCAATGTAATTTGTAAAGTATAACTTACACCTTTTAGACAGAGCTGTTTAAGAGCATATTAATCTTTCTGGAATTCCTTCCATCAGAAGTTAGTCTGCAGGACTTACTGCTTCTACATGCCACACTTGAATCAACAAATTTTGCTAAATACATTGTTGGTTTATACAAGACAGAAGATACATGAAAAGCCTTCCAATTTACTGTGTATCATAAGAGATTTGCATAGAAATTTTACCTTTTGGAGTTCAAACCAAAATTTGGTGAGGTTACCATTGGATGGAGCCTTCCAATCTAATTGCAAGCTAGTGTTCTCTGGAGCTAAGGCATACGGTTTCTCTGGTGTGTCGAACATTTTGACAGAGACAGGGAGACTCTCGGCACACCACATTTCCTCAGAGTGGCAGGCCAGAACCTTGTAGAAAAGAACAGCTGTTTAATCTTTTCACACATGGGAGCTTGGGAATGGCAATAAAAAGTGCCCACTCCATTCCTCACCTTTAGCACATACAGCTGTCCTCCAGACAGGGTCGCAAGCTGGAGGGTGAACCTTGCATTTGGGAACTGGCTTTGTCTTAGAGGAGCCTCGGGGACTAGGGGCAGATTCGAGATTGCCAGCTGATAGCGGACCAACTCTCCAGGGCCGTTTGGCTGGTAAGATTCTCTCCAGGACACAAGGAGGCTGGTGTCTGACAGCACGGTTGTGTTAATGAACTCAACGGCCCCTGGAACTGAAATAAATGGTAAGGACAGGTGAGAGGTGTTGCAACTACTCTCCAGGGTAGAAAGGAGGAGGGCGACCCGTGTGAGTGACCCCATCGTGAGCAGAAGGACAAGCAGATGCGAGCAGATGAGAAGGAAGTCAGCCTCTTGCATGGTGAGGTAGCTGAGGGCCTGAGAGGCTCTCGCCTACTTTTGCTTAATGACAAAATTGTTCTCTGATTCCAGCTCAAGGGTGCAGCTAATGAAAATTACCCAGTAGATGAGTTTTGTGAATAGCGTCAAAATATTTGAAAGAAATCATCACCTCCTTTTGAAACATACTTTATAATGCCAGAGCTATTTTCTTTAAGACAGCCATGTTCCTTGCTTTAACTCTCAGCGGGCTCAGAGCAATAGGGACAAAGAGCCTCGGCTTTGTCTCCCGAGAGACCTGCGGATGTGCGGAGATAGGGCGACACTGTGTGGCGGGGCCGAGAAGTGTTTCCCGGTTCAGGTTTTGCCTCCTGGAGTGGCTTTTTCCACCTCGATGTAATATTATTCACCTCCATGGTGACAGCAAGCGTCAAGTTCAAAATATTTTTCCACAAACTCATTTTCCTTATTAAACCTTAAAAGTTCACATAATACTTATAACCTAGCATTCATATTTAAAGAAACCAAATAGAGACACACACCACATACACACAGTCTTCCTTCGGAACCCACACCAAGCCCCTCACTCACCGCCACTTTTGGTCTTTCCCCAGATCACTTGTCCCAGAGGCAAATGTTCCCGAGAATCTGAATAATAATTCTTTACAGCCATTTTTATTATGTATGTTGAAAATGGTTGTAAACCTTCAATAAGAGCTATCCTCTCCTGAGATTCCTGTAATTAATTTTTAAAGTCAATAGCTTATTTTTATATCTTATACAAGTGTACAGAAATTATTTAACCAAAGAGAAAAAACTTAAAGACTCAAAAAATGTAATTTATTTTTTAATTCTAGGTTGTGAATAATAATAATGTCACTGTCTTAATCTACCCAGACCTGGGATGTTGAATACTTCCATGAATAAATGCAAAGTGACTGACAGTCTTCAGTCAATTTTGCAAAATACCATTTCACACAGGAAGCTAATTTCCCTGGAGAGGGCACTTATGTTACTGGTATTACACTGGAAATTCAGCAAGATGATATTATAAGGTTGTGACACATAGTGAATACAAGATTAGGCAATATGATCTAATCACTCTTAGAAGTAATGTTTAAGAGAGTGAAAAGGATGGTCCTTACACCTGTGGCTCTCAACTTTGAACTGGAATCATCTATGAAGTGTTAAGTGACAAAGAATTATGTACACTTTATGACAAAGTATACACTATGTAATGTTCAACAGATGATGGCCAGTTTCACTTTTTGAATTAGTAAATAATGCCAAGCACAAAATACAATATTGGCTGTATGCTTCCTTCACTAGGACATCTGAAAAACAAATGCCAATGTTGGAGTGAATGTGCCAGCCCATTTATTCACTCGAGAAACATGTGGAGAATGCCACCGCAGTGCCAAACATTGTGCAACTACTGGGGATATGATCACAATTTTTACAAAGACATGGTCCTTGTATAGCTGTGCAAAAAAAAAACAGACAAAATATAATTTGCAATGGTTATATTAGATAAATACTATGAAGAACAAATAGCTGGCAACGTCCTTTCTGCCCAACTCAATTCTTATTCCTCAACCTTCATTCTGCTGGCTAAGCCATGAAAAGAAGTCTCTAAAACTCTCTAGGGATAGATAACCCCAAGGGGAATGACCCAGTTATTTCAGGACGCTCAGAATCTGTTATCATGGTGATCCATCAACTGGCCAGAGTTCATATACATCCTCACAGCTTTCCCAGATAAGAAATCTGGAACACAGAGCCTTTGATGAATTGGCATCTGTGAGACCCTGTATGGTAGCACATTTCAGAACATATGGGAAAGATTTTGGTACGGCAGAAGGCATCTTGTGACAAACACAAAAATCACTAGCTGCAGTCTCACCAGTATTTTATATTTCAGGTAAGAGCTGTTTGTCCTGCCTTCAAGTTCTGCATAATAAACCAGGTATGTTGTAGTTGGGCCAGCGAGGCCCTTCCAAGTGCGGTTTGTCTTGGCCGGAGGCAAAGCAATTGTGAGGCTGATGTTGGTGGCATTCAGTATAGCTGGTTCTGCAATATTTGAAGCTAGAAACAGAAATGCTTTATCTAAAGTGAGAAGAAAATAAAGATCAATATTCATACAAAAGGAACAATAGATTTATTTAACATGAGGGGTAATATCAAAGTTTAAAAAGAAATCTGTAAGAGCATATAACTTTTGCTTGAAAGAATAAACAGGAAAATGCTTTTGAAACAACACTCTTTGAAGAAACAATGACTGCATTTTGATACTGTGTGGAGCAGAAGCTGCGAGATGCCACCCAACATCCACCCCTCTTCCTCAAGCTCATGCATGCCTGATAAACAGCATCTGGGACAATCATGACACACAGTGCAGCCCATCAGAGATGAGTAAGGTCTGTTTCAGACCTTCCAGAGCAGCAGTGGTCTTGCTATACTGAAGGCAAACTGGCTCTTCCATGTCCCTGCCCTTGGCTTACTCTCTGCCTGGGAAGCTGATGCAAGGTCTAGAGGGGCAGCAGTCATTCTGTAGAAAGTGACTGGAAGACATGCTTAGAAGCTGGGGGAGGAATAGAAGAGGAGGTGCTTGGTGGCACAGTGGAGCTGCCTGGCCACAGCACACTGCACCCATGCTGTACCCTGAACCCTAGGGCACACCCTCCCAAAGCCTGCAAGGGGAATGATGCACCTGTCACCCTGCAGGATGGGCAGAACCTCTCAAATCAGACTTCAGTCCCTGGGAATCAAATGTAGCTTCCTGTCTATCCACTCTGATCACACCTCACGTAAAATAACCTGAAAGGATTTCCCCATCATAAGAAGAGAACATAAAGTGCAATAAGTGAAGTCAAATGTTCTATGAACCCTAACAGTCTCACATCAGAGAAGCACCCTGTGACCATCAGTGTACTCTGTACTCAAGCTCCTTGCAAATGCTCGACTCCACCTCTGACTCGGGGAAGTCACCCTGCATTGTAATCACATCTCACTGCCTGCAGACCATGCCGACTCCACTTGATAGTCCTCATTCAGAAAGACCTTGCCCAGGCTTGGTTCACAGCAGACTCTCCTGGGCCACAACACACAGGGCACAGCTGTCTGCTCTGTTCCTCTCATGCCCCGATCTTCCGCCACAGCACTAGCTACATTGGTCTGCTTCAGTTTTACTTTTGGGAGCGTTATTTATCGACTGCTAGAATATGACATTTTTTGGGCTAAGACTCCAGTAATATTTATGTGATAATATTCATCTGTGCTGGTCTAAAGTGAGAACAGAGCCCTCATGGTAGCAATGGCATTGATAATCCAATTCACTGGTGATTGGTGCTTTCTCATGTTTTATTTTTATTTAACAAATATGGTAGGATACATTGAAGTATTGGGAAGGTCATTCAGGGCAGGAGTTTTTCCATACTTTTTTTCTTCTTCTTAATCCTATACATTTTGAAGATGTGAAGCAGCTTGGGAGAAAAAGGAGCACAGCAATAGGTAACTACTTAAAATTTCCAGCAGATGGAGGTAAAGTACTCTGGAAAATGTACCTTGAAAGTTGCAAAAGTTGATACTGTTTCTCAGAGAAAATAATGACAGCATTGTATTAATCATATTTTTCATGAGTTTCAGTAATAAAAACCCATGCTACCTTTAGAATTTTTATTTTTAGTATGTGTATGAATAAATATTTGTGTGGTATGTTATTCAACTTTAAACAGATATTACATGTACTTAAAAAAATACAGATGTTATTTATAGTGCAGCTTTAGATTTCCAGTAAAACTGAGGGGCAGATACAGAGATTTCCCACATATATGCTCCCATACATGCATACTGTTCCCTAACATCGGTACCCCCTAGAGTGGTACATTCGTTACAGTCAGTGACCGGACATTCATGCACCTTTATCACCCCAAAGCCATAGTTCACATTATACTGCTTGGCATTCTCTGAACTTCCTGTATCTAGAACTTTTTTGATATTAATTTGGGGACATTCTTAGTTATTATTGTTTTATATTTCTTCCATTCCTTGCTCTTTCCTCTAGCCCTAGTATTCATATTTGTGTTAGATCTGTGTAGCAGTCCCAAAGTACCTGGATACTGTGTTCTATTTGTTTCTTTGTTCATCTTTCTCTCTTTTGTTTGTTATTTTAGATGTTTCCATTGAGATATCCTCAAGCTCAGAGATGCTTTCCTCAACCATGATGTTTAATAATCAGCTTTTCAAAGGCACTTTTCATTTCTGTTTACGGTGTTTTATCTTTAGTATCTTTTTTGTGTGTGTGTGTGGAATTTTCATCTCTTTGTTTATGTTGATCATGTGTTCTTACATCTTGATGACTTTATTAAACCATTAGCATATTCATTGTTGCTGTTTTAAATTGCAAGTCTGATGATGCCAACATCCTTGCCATCACAGTCTGATTCTTGTGCTTGCTGTGTTTTCAGTCTGTGTTTTGTGGCTTTCGGAATGCCTGGTAATTTTTCCTTGATAACCAGGCATGATTACTAGATAAAAGAAACTGCTGTAAGTGAACCTTTAGTTATATAGTAGCAAGGTGAAGAAGAGGGGAAGTAGTCTGTAGTTTTTAATTAGGTTTCAGACATATACTGCAGATAACAAGAACCATTATGGAAGCCTTATCGATTGCTTTGTTTTTTTGTTTTTTGTTTTGTTTTGTTTTGGTTTGGTTTTTTTTCTTTCTTTTTACACTGTTTCAAAGTCATATTCCATGTTCATTGCTTTGTTTTGATTGACTTTACTCTGTTTTGTTTTGTTTGGTTGTATTCTTTTCAAAATTAAAAAAAAAAAAACAATTAGGTTTCAGACTTTTAGTGAGTCTGTGCCTCCAGATCAAGAACTGAAATTAGATCTGATAAATCCAGAATGCTGGACTGTGGTTGGTCTCTCATGAGGGCACCTTGTCAGGAACAGAATGGTCTAGTGTGCTTTGAGATTGCTCCTTTCGTTCTCTGTCTGGTGGAAACACAAGGTTTTTAAAAGACATTCACTGTGAGAATCAGGCCAGGCTCCTGGTGATAAACTCAAAAAAGTGTGGGAGCCCTTTGTGACTGGGTCCCTTTAGAATTTTTCACCCTCCGAGCTGCCCATGCTGAGTCTCTAGCAATTCATCAGTTGCAATTCAGGTTTCTCCACCCCCAACACTGGTTCCCTCAAAGCCTTTTGCTGGTGGATTTTTGTTTCAGTAAACTAAATGTATAGTCACTCAACTTTTTTCCTAATTTGGGGAAAGTGGTTTGGCCTATAACCTCACTTTTCCCATGGATCTAGGAAAAACTGAGTTTTCCATCTGCTCAGATTTTCACTTGTGGGGAGGTAGCAATTTTCAAATTTCCTGTATGCTGGACCAGAAACTAGAAGTCACATAGACTTAAAATCTTTTCAATTTCTCAAAGTAGAGAATAAATTATTTATAAAAACATGAGCTAAGCCTATTTATAAATTCTTACCTGATCCAATTTTATATATTTCATACTTGAAACAAAAAAAGTTTGGCTTGTTCATTTCTATTCCTATCTCAGAGTGAGTTATGCTTAATTTAGAATGACATTTTAAGCTAAAGACAAAGAAAGCCTGACAAAAGAGTCAAAAATTCCTTTAGGTTTGAATGCCATTGATAAGGAAATGCAGTACTGATTTGATTTTTGTTTTTTTGGTTGGTTTACAGATTTGTCAAAAGTTTTTGTTATGACCCTCAAATGTTGTAGCAAATACATACTCCCGATATAATGTGATTCACACATTTTTATAAATTGTTGCATTATCCAACATCATTCTATAAGATTCATACAGCTCAAGGAGTAATTAAGATTAGGGATACAACACTAAAAAACTCTATCAATGCCACTAAGACAGGAACTTAGTAAAAATGGCAGCACAGACTCGCCCATGTTAAATGGCACAGAATAACAACATAATAATACTCTCGTACTAATATATGACTTCAGTGCATCACACTACCTAATACATGTTACATTTTACCATAACGAGCATGGCTCTGTACCTTGAAAAGGACCTGAGGTTTTATGTAATGCTTTTTGATACCACTGGGAGGCCTAAAATATTACTAAAGGAGAGAAAAGACGGAAGAGAAATCATGGGGCTGAAGAAAGAGAGGACAGGCGGGGAGAATGCCAGAACAGGAGTCTGTGTCCTGAGTCATGCACAACGCCAAGCCACGTACAGCCCCGACGTGACCGTGGTCCCAGACAAGCAGTAATCACAGTGAACACCGAACACTGACGGGCGCCCAGCAGGAAGGAGCGCTTAGCAGCGGGGTGGAGGCCGACCCTGGACTGCCGACTGGCTGGGGATGCGCGCTGTTTACCTGGGAAAGGCTGCACGGTGCAACTGTACGCCAGCACTCGTTGGCCCCGCGGGGCCCTCCCCCGGGAAACGGCGGCCCCGCCTCTCTTCTTTGCTTGATAAATCTGACTGTTGTCTTTTGCTGTGGTGATCCAATATATAAACTCTTTGTCCACAGTTAAGCTAACAAGGGCCTCTCCTGCTGATTAAAAACATAAAGAACACGGAGTAAAGAACGAATTATACATCTTAAGTGTTTTACTCTCACCAATATATGAAATCCTTTATAACTGCAAAATTTGAATCTTGCTATTGTATCAATATGAAATAATATTTTTATGTGATGCCTCATTTTGGCCTAATGAGGGGTTTTCTCATTTTATTTCCACATCAAGCCAATAAGGGAAATACCATTATCATCAGCCTTGTGAACTAGGGCTGGAAGGAGTAATCTTCTCAGAGTCACAAAGTTAGCTAAGGGCACAGCCAGGATTTCAAACCCCGACTCTGTGATCCCGAGGCAGATAATGCCAACCCACACAGCATTGGATGACTGAGAAAGGCTCAGTGCCTTGCTCAATGTTTTTATCATTGGTTTGGAATGGATGAATAAACACATTTGTCACATGTGTAGAAAATGCATGATTATCACTGTCACAAGCAGGTCAGTGATAGCCTTGAAATTTAAATGCGTCAGAATCAGGAAATGGATTGAAATTTAATAGAAACAAACATGAAATCCTAAATTCAGGATCAAAACCAACTATAAATTAATAAATAAAATACATTTGGCTTAATAATATTTCATATGAAGTAGGACTATGGATGTTTCAGTTGACGGGCAGCTCAAAGATCTGATGCTACCTTATGTTACAGTGAAAAAAATCTAGGAAGCAGCATCCGCCCTGCACCAGCCAGGACATATGGAGAGCACAGCTCTGACATTTTAGAGGAGGTTAACTGGCTAGAGTGGAAGAGAAGTGACTAAGCAATGAAAAGTCTACCATTCCCTGAGAGCTAGTTACAGATAACCTGAGTTTTTCAATAAAATGCTTAGAAGTGGCTGCAGCTCTCTACATGATTGAATGGCTGTCATGTGCAAAAGGATCAACATCTTCTTTAATAACTTAGAGGTCAGAAACAAGTGCAATGAATGAGAGGAATGGACAGAAAACTTCATTTAAATATAAGAAAAATATCTGATATTAAGAATTATCCAAAAAATTATACTGACATCTTTATAAAGTAGTGACTGCATTTTAATAAACAAGTGAGGGAATTTCTTCCAACATCATAAGAGCTAAATGATCTCTAAAGTCATTCTGATTTTCTAATTTTAGGATTTTTTGGTTTTAATTATGGACTTATCAAAGACTGACCAGTTCCATATCTATATGATAAGGGCTCACTGGATAATTCTTGTACATTGAATGTTTTAAAAAATATTCTGACACTTGTTAAAATTATAAGAAAGACTCTGGTCCAGACTAGTGGTAACTGGGGCAAGGGATGTCATAGTACAACAAAGACAGCTGGAGAGTGATAGACAATGAGCTCAGTGGAATTAGTGGCTGGAAAATCACTAAGAAGAGACCCCAAGGATGGGGATTCTTGCAGCCTGACAAGATTCTTACTAAAGACAGGCCAACAGCCCCCAAGGGTAGGGATGGAGACTTTGATGTGAGATCAGGATGGAGAAATGTTTTACAGCTGTTGTCCAATGCAGTACCCATTAAGTCTTTGTGGTTTTTGAGCGCTTGAATGTGACCAGTACGACTGATGAAGTGTTTAATTTTATTTAATTTTAATTATTTAAATTTAAATCTTAGCATCTGACTGACTAGTGACTACCATATTGGACAGTGAGATGTGGACTATTGAAAGTGTACATGGGGTATTCACAATATATTTTTTTCTGTTGGAATCACTCCTACATAGCAGGCTCCCAAATCATTTAAGACTTGCAAGCATTTCTTCCACAAGCACATGAATTTCAAGAGGTAGACTTTCCAAGTATTGACCTGATTCCACTTTGTACTGAAAGTGGAGTAAACAGGGTCATCAAAGTGGAAATAACCTAGTCTACTGGAAAGACCATCGATGTGTAGTTAGATTCAGTTCCAACTCCTCAGCTAACTGTGGCCTTTTAAACAAGTCACTACCCTTCTCAGTGTCAGTTTTCCCTTCTGTAAAATGAGGGGACAAATACCTACCTCGCTGAGCTATTTTGAAGATCACATGAGATAGCGTACTGAGGAGCGTGCTTGGAGTAGAGTTAAATTCATTAAATTGTGGCTCTGTTGTTAATTACAAAGTTTTGAAGGCACAGGTTAAATTTTGTGAATGTCCACATACAACTCACTTGGAAACAATTTGTTTTGAATTGTACCAGAGCACTGGGCATGGTCCAGAGCAAACACTATGAGTATATTCTTTTAAGTGTATGTCGAAAGTAAGCCTTTGGCAATGGGTCAGGAGAGGCTCTTACTAATGAAGATGGGTACACACTGATGTCTTACCATGCACAGCAGGCACCTTGATAACTCTCCAACACTGGCAGCCATCCAGATCCATGGCCCAGATCTCTTGCCTTTTGCCAAAATATATCCGTGGCTTCTCTAAGTCACAAGTATCAATAGTCATTGTTCCACTTAAGTCAAATTCAGTCACATTACAAGAACAGTGGACCCTTCCATTTGGTTGGTTTATGGTTGTGGCTTGCAGAATGTGATGCAAGGTGTGATTGATAATACTGTAGTAGAACATCTGACAGCCCAAATTGGAAATTTCTGTCCAATATAAGCGACTTTAGAAGGAAAAAAAAAAGTCCCTGTAGCTTAATGAGCAAAATATGCTGTTTCAAATATTAGCTTCTAATGAAGATCTATCACTGTAATTAGGGGACAAATACATCCTTTGGAAAGAACATGTCCAAGTGTCCAATAACCTTCTTCAGAAATAGAGGAAGTCACAAGAAGTCTAACTCAGTATTTTCCAACAATTTGTTAGCAAATGTCTACAAGTAAAAGCCTCGGACTATAATGACCTTAGGTGTTCATAGTCCAGTCACCTTCCATGGCCCCTATAGGCTGTAAATCTGAAATGGACTTGCACACTTTTATTACACCCATCTCCTTTCTCTGCCTCTTCTCCGTTTCTGTTCTGAATGCTAACACTCTAGCTTCAAAATAGCCTATATCCAGGCATATGACACAAATAAAAATCTTTCCAACATGAGAAATTGCTATTCAGTTGCTGAGTGGAGGCCTTGACATCCATCTCGCAAGGGCAGTATTAATTAAACCAAGGTGGCTGAGCCCAGAATAGCTTTTGCTGAGCAAAACGTGCTGCCTATTCCCTGCCACTGTCTCAGTCCCTGTCTTGACCTTGCAAACTGATGATATTAAGTTCATTAATATAAAAATCTGTTACTGACTTCCTCCTGGTAATTGGTCTAACTTTAGGGTAGTCCAACCATCAGTATGGATTAGGATTTCATATTTGTAGTTGTGGGTTTATAATTTATAAGCAGAATTATTTATTATAGGTTAGTATGGTGAGCCGAGAAGGCTGAGCGTCTTACTTTCCCACCCTTAGCTTCTAAAGTTAAATCAAAAATATTACATTAAACACGTCTATGTCTATTTCATCATGATAGGAAAAGATACATTTATGTACCTTAAAAGAGGATATACAGAAAATGAAACTATTGTAGAATTCCTGTTACAAATCTTTAGTTCACTGGGGCGTTTCACCTTGTGTTCAAGATCAACATCAAATATTTGTGTTCCATTTTGTGATTCTTTCCGCACAAAGTAGAGGTGCCTTGAAATCCAGTTGACTGTAATGAGTGTGATGCCAGAAATGTGTGCATCTCGGAAAAGCTTAGCATTCGGAGGAGAACATGGCCAGGAAAATAGAGTTAATTTTTTTTTTATTTTGAAGACTTCTGTGATTATTTATAACACTTATTTATTGCCCTTCTGCGTTGTAATCCAAAGCCCCAATAATCCTGGACTGTGTACTATTGAGACATAAAGCCCTCTTCTCACATTGTGTATATTCCTACATAATTTTAACTCCTACAGCTTCAGTGATGATTCATGGACCAGCGTTAAGAATCCACATCTTTATACAAGATCCCTCACAGAGTTACTGACTCAAAAGCAAACCACCTGTTGAACTTCTCCATACGATAACCCATCACCCCACCCCGGCACCTCCTCATCTCTTGCGTGCTGTGTTTTATGGCTACCCATTTGCCTGACCCAAGTGTCCCTTGGTGTTTTCCTCTCGGCACTGTATCTACAGAGCTGCTCTCACTTTAAGCATCTCCTCCAGTTTGTCCCCTTCTTTCTCACCTCTGCACCTGTTACCTGTCTCCTGCCTTAAGGATTCCTACTTAATTTCTTTCTTTCTTTTTTTTTTTGTTCTCATGAGATACTTTTTTTTAATTTTAAAGAGAATAAAAACAAAACAAAACAGAGTAAAGCACAACAAAGCAGATCAGAACAGAACAATGTAAGCAATACAGGTCTTCAAAACATAACGATAGGAAATTAACAATGGCTACCCTAGTGTCCCTTGTTTTCTTTGAAATGGTTGTTCATACATTCACACACAATAAACTCAAGCAAAACAAAATAATATAAAACCATCTAAAACAAAGGAGTGAAAGCATGACAGGCCTTCCAATCAGACAATAAAAAATCAACAATGGCTACCTTCATGTCCTTTGTTTTCTTCAAAAAAAAGCTGATCATATCTTCTTGCATATTGCAATCAAGCAGTAGAA
>RJWT010039842.1:0-12596 GCA_004365215.1 Cuniculus paca | reverse complement strand
GTTCATTTGTTTTTGTTGATTCAGTTGGGATCTCTGAGGGAATGACAATAGGCTGAGTAAAAGATCTATCCCCAAAAAGTTCAAGGAAAACCTCACCTTCTCAGCCTCTCTCTACAGTGTAGAGTTGGGGGAAGTTGCTCAGGTTCTGAGGCTAACATCTAACTCTATCAGAGTGATGATTTTCAGTGTCAGAAATCTACTTGATGTTGTACTGTGCTTCATGTCCAGTATCTTCTTGAAACAGCTGCATGCAAACTACTTTTTGAGTCCTTGGAGACCAACTGGTAGCTCCTTAGCCTTTGGCAGAGATAGTTAAGTGGGGGGAGTCACATGAAGAAACAACTGCATGAGGACTCTGAAGCAGTGGTCTCCAATCTTTCTGGCACCAGCAACCAGTGTCATGGAAGACAATTTTTCCACAGACTGAATGTGGTGGTTGTGGTTTCAGGATGATGCATTCGCATTGCATTTATTGTGTAGTTATTTCTATTATTATCATGTGAAGATCTCATAGGGAATATGCGACCTAGATCCATCACCTCCATCATGGTAAGGTTCACGCTCCTATGAAAATCTAATGCAAGGTGACCAGACAGGAAACAAAGGTCAAGTGTAGTGCGAGCGATAGGAGCTGCTATAAATACAAGTAAAACTTTGCTGACTAGCTGACCACTCACCTCCTGCTGTGCAGCTGAGTGTCTAACAGGCCAACGACAGATACCAGGTTGTGGCCTGGAAGTTAGAAACCCCCGTTCTAAAGAGAAGGACTCCTTTACACAACATGCATGGGTGGGGTAGGGATATTATACAGCAGGACTTTAGTGGGGACTCAGCCACCAGATGTGTACAGCTGCACCAGGGAAGCCAGCTTAGCCAAAGCAAGAAAAGCCACACGCTGGATGTTTTGCTTTTGAGTGAGATTAGAGGGGAAATAACTCTCTCATAGTGGAGAAAAAGAAAGTTGCAAGCATTTATTCTTTCTCAGCTTATTCTTCTCCTTTATTTTAAAGTCTAAATGAGGCTATTTGTCTTTAATGTGCTTTACCTGATCAAGAAATACAGGAACAATTTTGCAGATGGATTTTCAATTCAAGTGTCCAGTTCAGGACAAGTTCCATTATTCAACAATATACACTTTTTAAAAGATTGTACTTTTATTGAGAATTTCTTAAATTCATAGTGTGAAAAAGAATGAGTTGCTGTTTCTGTGCATACAAGTGCCGCTTTTGTAAGCATGTATTTCCTCTTATGAGGAAATATTTTATTTAAAACACCATCAACAAATACCATTGCTATTGTGTATACAGTGGCACTGGCTTTTCTCAGGAGCCATTAGTACAATGAAAATGAACTGCTGTGATTTATTCCTTGCTGTAGTTAATATCATGGCTTAACAGAAGAACATTTAGAACATTGTCATGTGTTATTAGTGAATATTTACACATATGAGACTGTTCCTAAGCAAACAGTCCTTTTGTAATTAACGGAACACACTGCCAAAATTTAAACAAAGCCTAGAATCTTTATTTTTAGTTTACATGCATCAAATATTAAGTTACCGGGAAAGATTGGCTAGAGCTAAAAGACTTTAATTTCAACTACTCTAATACTGAAATTTCCATTGTGTGTGTCTATAAAATGCAAAACTCCTGTAGAAAGATAATATTGTCTTAAAACTGTCTTAATTTTTATAAACTCTATACTGAAGACTGAAGTTTAAAATATACTAATACATTAGGATAATACTAAAAGAAAGATTAAATAGTAAAGGAATGAAATGAACAATAAAATCAGCTTTCTTTTCCTGCTTTCTTATTTGAGAGGAAAGGCTGAAAAAATTACTTGGTTTAAACAACGTGGGAAAAAATATCTTTTCACCTGCAAACCGCCATTATAGTTCAGTAATGTATGCACATCGTGTGATAATACAAAGAGCTGAGTCGTTTCTCTATCTACATACTGCACCACAGGCAACAGTGAACAAGATATGGTGTGATCAAGAGAGACAGAGGCCCCAGCATCAGTGTCATTTCCCAGGGCCCACAGTTTGAGGCCTGGAGGCAACATGCCATTTTTTTGGGCTTTCGCAATAGTGAAGGACCACTGCCACCTGTGGACAGCATCAGGCATTAGCGCAGACGTGCTCAGGCCAAGGGAAACACCAGTGACAAATAAATAGTGCAGCACTGGGGGACCTGGTAATCTGATATTCCATACCTTTCCCAACAGCAAGCATTAAATCGTTGGCCTGGAGTGTGGCTTTCCCCACAAATCAATAACCATCTTTCAGACCATATGAAAAATGTGATTATTGTGTGTTAATGTAAGTACACAACAAAGATATCTTAAACTCAATCTCAAAAGCCTTCAAGTGGCAGGTAGATAATATTTATGTAAGGTGATAAGAGTGATAGGGACTGTGAATTGAGGATCTCATGCTTTCAATTTCATTAATTATTTTTAAAAGAAGGACTACACTACATAAAGAAATACACATTTGCAGCTCAGATTCAGCCTGCGACTCTCTCAGTGAGGGGATGTGCAGGACCCAGGTGATACTTGGGTGCCTAAGAACCAAAATCTAGACATGCTTCATTCACTCATTTATTAATGTGTTAGCTCAACTTATTCCTAAAATAGATTTAAAATACTGACTTTATTCTAGGGATTACTCTGCATTTATAAAGAAGTTAAAAATATGGATATTAAATAAACAATCGCATAAATAGAATTACATTTGTGATAAATGCAATGAATGAAAATCCTATGCAAATATAAAAATGTATACTGCATTTTGTAAAATCTGTTTGCTTGTAAGTCATGTCACTTTTATATTCAGTCATGTATTTCTTGACAATGGGGGAGTATTCGGAGAAATGCATTGTTAGGCAATTTTGTCATTGTACAAACATCAAAATGTGTTCTTATGCAAACTCAGATGGCTAAAATGTCACCAGATAATATATCTTATGGGGTCGCTGCTGCTTATGTGGTCTACTATTGACTAAAATGTTCTTATGCAGCATATGACTATATTACTAAGAGAGATAAAACTCTGCCAATTAAATTACACTTTTATGTGTTCTTATCATTTATACATTTTGTTTCATACTTACAGAAAGAATTCATTTTAGACTTATTGCAATAGTTTTTAAAGCATATCACTCATGCATACGTAAAAAGAGAAATATAAACCAAATAAGACATTTCTAAAACTTTCCATGTTAAGAGTTGAACTCTTTTAAAAGCTTTTTTTTTTACTCAGAATCATCAGTATTAATGGATTTCTATCCACTGTCCTTCTTTGATTACTGAAATTGTTGGGGGAGCAGCATTTTTTAGAATGCTGCAGTCATCTGTGAGGTTTGCTTCCCAGAAACTGACCCCAATTCTCAGAGTTTAGATGGTGGTGCTTTTTTTTTTTTTTTAAATCTTACCAACAAATACCTACAGTAATTTTCAAACATCAGCTAGGACTAATATTCTTAATTCAAATGTATCAGAAATGACTGAAAAGCCACAAGCTTTGTAGTATAATCACATTGCCAAGCCTGGCACCATGATCATGTGCTTGCCAGCAATGCAGGCATGTCAGGACACCCACCTGGTGGGTGATGTTGGAAGACCCCACTGTTAGTCTCGTCTTAATTTCAGAGACATAAAAGTATGAAAATAATAATGAAATGCTGTCACTCTGTGATCTCACTTGATCTTTAGGTCAGTGACTTTCTCTCAGAGAAGGTGACATTTAGGGTTAGATTTGAAAACCAAGAAGTTATTCAGAAAATGAAGTGGAAAAATGTGGTCTTGATAGAAGGGCTGGGTTACAGGTTAGATAGCTGGACAGCTCAAACTGCACCAAACTGCAGGCAAACTGCAATATTTCCAGACTAAATGTGAAAGGTGGTACCTGCTATCTCAGATTTCTGCATGTGAGGGTGGAACATCCTGAAGAAATGTGCTAGGTCACACCTTCACTGGAGCTGGACTGGGGGATTTTCGAGTACAAAATAAAATGAAACCATCGCTGGTCTGTTTTTCCTGAGTGTGCTCAATGTGTACTTAGAAAATTTGCGTAGTATAGCTATATTTAGAGCTGGAAGAGACAGTCATCTGAACTTCCAGAACCATTTCATGCTTAGCATAGTGAGAGTGTGATCAGGTAGTGTATTGCATAGAGTAGTCTGTAAACCAAGTGATTGTTGTGTGAACTAAACGTGAAACTTTGTAAGATACCCTCTTCCACACTAAGACAAAAGAAAGCCAAAGAAAGACAAAAACCAGAGGAAAAAGAAAAGAGAATATTTCATGTCTTTCCAAATATTGATCTTAATTTACTTGGATGAAGAAAATTGTACATAAGCCTGTTTATGTAAGAAATTAACGGACAATTAGAGTCATCCCACTCTTACTACATACACTTGGAACAATATTTAAAGAATATCTATTTGAAAGTCCTTCACCATTGGTTCCAGGGATGGACCCATCTTAGTTGCTGGTGGTAACCAAGGAGGATGTTTAATTTAAGGCACTAAGGGAAGGGCAGTGCACTTGGGCATAGGACACAAAGATAAGGTTGGCTGGAAGGACAGGGTCACACAGCTAAATTCTCTTAAGGATTTTGGTCTTCATCCCAAGGGAATCTGGCAGTTGATAAAGGTTTAAGCAGTGAGATGACATGATCATATTTGTATTTTAACTGTGGCTGTAAAGCAAATGGACTTTTGGAAGCAAGTTATTTTCTCTCTGAGCGAGGCAGAATTCTTAATTCTTGTAGCAATCTGGATTTCAGACATCACTGAACCTTCTTTCAGGCATTTCCTGAAAAGGGGCATGTGGAGATTATTAATCATCCACATAACATTTGATAATTTTACAAAGCTGAAATTAACAAACTACGCTAACAACAATATCTGCAAGCAACTGGCTCTCAGTTAAATGAAACCATTAATGGCTGTGTTTCTTTTTAACTCTTGGATAAATGAGTAAGATAATAAATAACGAAATTGGGGTTTGAGAACAAAGGACAATTTCATGCCTCCTAGAGTGAGAAACTGTCTATATTATGTGAAAAAAAACTTAGTCTATACTATGTGAAAAAGAAATCACCTTTGTAAGTCAAGTCAATATATTAAGAAAAAACGAAGACACAGGCATTAAGCAATGAACAGTTGTTTGATTCAGTTGGTAGTAACTAATTTTGGTGGAGAACGGTCATGTTCATTTTAGGAACATTCAACGATGAGCTGATGACAAAAGTGGATTTTTACTTGTTTGCTTGCTTTTTAAGAGCAGATTTTGCCTAAACAGTAATGACACTTAAATATCTGCCTATGCATTTGACCTAGGTCCTATGCTCATTATATCTTTTAATTCTTAAAAGAAATTTTTGGAATAAGTATATGATTCCCATTTTATACTCTTTACTTAAGCAATACAATAAAATGAGAATAATTTTAATAATTTTAGTGAGAGCCAATACTGTCACGTTACTGAATTTTGGGTAACACATTTATTTAATCTTCATTACGTCTAAATGAGAAGACATTATTGTGACTTAACTTTTACAGATAGGAAAACTAAGGCACAGAGAGGTTAACTAACTTGCTCAAGGCCACACAGGCGATAGGGAGTGGTAGAGCTAGAATTTGGTATCAGGGATTCTGGCTCAAGAATCTACACGGTTAACCATTATCTATATCATCTCTTTAAAATTAATGTTTTTTGAAAAGTCAGGTCCTGATATGTACATATCTATACATACAACATTTTTCTTTTGAACATTTTTATCCCTGCATAAAAAATATGGGAGATTTTTCTAAACTAAATCCAACTTTATGGTACAAGATGAGTAAATTTTAAAAGCAAGCAGATGTTTGCAAAGCATATAAAACTCAAAATTGCTTTACACTTGATGTTATTTGGAACACAGGCATAATTCTTTTCAAATATGATTTTTATCTAAATGGTGTCCCTTAAAACTTCATTTTAACACCCAAATGATCCCCAGCTGTTGGGGTAGATTGGCCCCTGCTGAGTTTGTTTCCCAACACTTCCCATATTCCACTATAAATATTCATGATGCAGTACTCCTGCTGCCCAAAGGAGGCCAGGATTCATTTTTATGAACTCCTCTCAACTGGGATTAACATCTTTCATCTATTACCCAACTCCTGAATTATGGTTTTGTTCTGCCATGGTCTCCATTTTCTATATTTTGCTGATATCTGAGAAGCCTGGAGAAAATGTGAAGTGTTAAAGGAACTTCTAATCCCAGGAAATTGGCCCAAGGAGTATACAAAATCAATTTTTAAAATGTAATATCTTATTCAAACTTTACACCCAGACCAGCATGAATTCAGTTTTCTTCTTTTGCCAGGTTTCTTTGACAACAACAATACCTCCATAACAGGTCTTCGGACTTAATTTTGTGGTCAGAGGTGAGCATGATGGAGAAGAGAAATGGAAGGAATGCTATTTCCAAAGACAATACAGGCTCAGGCTGTGGAGGGGTTGATTTTTTCCATATGATTTATGTTTGAACGCGTTTAGATGTCAGAAATATTAGGAATAAATCTGCATCTTTTTGTAGGTAGGAAAACAAACTTTGGGATTGAGAGGTGGCAGGAGAAATGTGAATTTTCCCATCTCTTCTGTTCTCTCTCTTTCTTTCATTTTTAGTAGGGTCCTTAAATTAGATCTACCATTTACATATGCCATATTTATGACACTTTATGCACCCAGACATGCTCTTGACCTGTATATTATTCAGCTTTCTCATTTCTGGGGCACAATACCTAACACCCACAATTTAAAGGAGCAGCAGTTTAATTCAGCTTTTGGTTTCAGTAAGTCATTCCATGGTGAGCTGGCTCCAAGGCAGAAACATTGTGGCAGAAGGGTGTGGTAGAGCAAAGCTGTTCACGGTGCCTGGGAAGCAGGGCAGGGGAACAGCACCAGAGAGGAAGAAAGCAGGGACCATACACAGCACCCAAAGTAGCACCTCCATGACCCACCCAGACACACCAGGACATGTGTACCACCAATCCCCTGGGAAGCGCTCTAGTCAATTAGGTTGACACAATCAAGCTTAACTGTCACAACTCAATTCCAAAATCAGGAAGACAGGAATACTTGCCCCATCTGTGCGAAGAACAGTTGATCTTTGACATTAGACACGGGAACTTCTGCCAGTTTGGCACTAATCAGTCACATAAACTTGGAAACGATATTTGAATTCTTGAAACTTCTATTTTTCAATCTGTGAAATAGAGGGAAATATCAGTCATGAAGGCTTCTTGTGAAGCATCAGTAAGGGATGTAGAAAAATTACTCAGCATGGATTTGAAGAAGGCATGTGGGTTCCTTCCTCTTCTCTTTCAGGGACCCTACTACTCAGATGTTGGACAAATGAATAGTGGAAGATGCGGCATAGTTCTCATTTAGTGGGGTACAATTGTCACATTCTATGTCTCTTGGCTTTGCCCCACCGTATAGTGGCAAGCAGTTAAATATTTTGAAAATGCCATCCAATTCTGCAAAGGTTCCTGTGATAACATTAGTGAGCTATGAGGAGGGATGCACCAAACTGACCACATTTCCCTTGCTGACTAACTATTTAGAAGTGTAGGCAGTGTCTTTTAGTCCTTCTGCCCATGGTATTCTGCTCACTCGGAGGTACAGTGGTACCAACTT
Organism: Cuniculus paca; assembly: GCA_004365215.1. Lineage (NCBI taxonomy): Eukaryota > Metazoa > Chordata > Mammalia > Rodentia > Cuniculidae > Cuniculus > Cuniculus paca. Next base: position 4,901 of record RJWT010039842.1, on the reverse strand, counting down.
ACTACCACCAGCTCTCTTCAGCCCTGCCACAACTACACTTCAAGTGGGGAGGTACTGGAAGAATATTGTTTAATGGCAAGGACAAGTTACTGAAAAAAAAGAAATTGTGTGACAAAAAAAGAAATTGTGTGACAACCCCACTGCCCAAATCAGAAGATCTGATTACAGCAGATTCAGTTATTCAAACACTTGGGGACAGTGAGGTAAAGTGTAAATGGATGGAATGGATCAGCTGTCAACTTGCTGGGATTGGAGTTTGGTCTGGGCTGTGTCTAGCACTGTGACAACAGCAAAACACTTAACTGCTGTAAACCAGATTTATAACAGCAGTAGGACCAGTCTCGTATGTTATAGATGCATTAAATGAGATAGTATGGATTAAAAAACAGCACACTAAACACAGTGTTGGTACAATATATTCAATTCACATCAGCTTAAAATTTGTTCTTGAAAGCAGTTGCTGAGAACCAACATTAGGTTTCCATCCTATAATCATGACCACAGATGTTTAATTGACCAGTCTGGCTGGAACTTAGGTTGAAATGTGACAAACATATTGAATGCTTGCTGAATATAGAGCATCTCTTTGAGGAAACTGAAAAAAGTTATTCTAGTGATCCCATTTTAAAGGGTGATAATTAGTGTGTTGTTACACTGTCTGAAGAGGTGTCTCTATGTGCAACTGGAAGATGCATCTGTGTGTCCCAAGGTCTGTGTGCAGAAAGGTCATTTTTTTTTGGTATAAAATGGAAGTTACTATATGGTCTCAATTTGCGATTCCATTTTTTAAAGTACAATTGTCACGTTCCAGGCAGAGCTCCCTGTTATTTCAATCCCGGGCATCTTCAGGCTCACTCTATTATTTTCAGCAGTGCTCAAGAGTGTATCTGGAGCCTTTCTTCAGCTTTTCTTCTTGTTAGTTCACTGTAGTCCCTTTTGGGCTGCCTCCCAGTCTACTGGGCATCAAGGAACCCAGCTCACTGGAATAGTAAACATTGCTTATATACAATGATACTGATGGTCACTTTGCAAAAATTAAAATTAAGGAACAAAATTGTTAGAAACAGCATAATATGCTAGTGCTTCTGATGCAACAAACCTGGCAAAGTGTGGCAAGAATCAGATAGGGAGAAACATCATGATGATCCTCACCTGCGTACTTTCCCTTGTCTGTTTGCCTCAGCAGATGTGTGTGCAGCCAACATTATGGATAGAGGGATAATTGTTGGATGGAGAGCCTTAAATGGAATCTATTATCCATCTGAATCTGTTACCCTTAGGTGGGAATTTAGACTTTTTGTAGAATGGGAGAGAAAGTACTTGATCGAATTTATGGGAACTTGGGGTCTAAGTTGGGCGATTTGGGACTGAGGTCAGAGGTGGAGTATTGCTAGATGAGAGAAGCCAATCTCCCCAAAATACTCAGAATCTTGCACTGTTTTGGTTTTTAGGGAATTGGCCGTTCTTTGATCGCTTCAAACATCATTATGTAAGATGGTGCTATCACCCTGATACAGGGAGGCTCCTTCAGGCAGCCAAGCAATGACTGTGGCTGACAAAGGGGTTTGTATTGGGCTTCTGGGAATATGGAAAAACTACCTTGAAATCTGTCATTCTTTACCTGATAGATTTAATTGGCATGGAAGAGCAGCTGATGGAACTTTTGTAATTGGGCTTTTAAATCCAATTTTGTGAACCTAATTTTTACTAATAAATTGTATTTTAAGGGGTGTGTTTTGAGTATATTAATGTAACTAGTTTTAGAATAGCACTTTAGACCAAAATAAAGAACTTTAGACTAAGGCTGCAAAGTTAGTAGTCCACAAAGAATATCTTGATTATATCTTTTGAAGGCAAAATTTTGCAGCAAAGCATTTGAAGCCCAACAAGTGGTTTACCTGATCACATTACTGATGCGTTTGACCTTAATTTTTAAAGCATCATTCAAACGATAGCGAACCTGAAAGGAAGTTAGTTACCTGAAATAATAATGTGCCATGCTTATATATGTTGACTAGTTAAGAAGGTGTCCAATTTAAAGAAGTTTTCTGATCTGTTTGCAGTTTCCATAATGTATAATTATTGTGGGGATGAAAGGAGTGATTGCCTGTGAAATGTCTAGTACAGTAGGTCCTGAGTAACCAGTAACCACTATTTTTTTTAAATTATAAAAGGTTTTGCTTCATGGATTCTGTAGAGGCAGGATTTCAGGTTTGGCTGTTTTCTTTTAGTTTCTAGACCTGCTTTAGTGAGATGTGGACAGCAGTGCCTGGGTATAATTGCAGGAACTCTGAATGCCTATTAGAATTGCACCATGGTGAATGTTTTGGAGTGTCTGCCTGCCCATAGACCTGTTCTCTGGTGTCTGCTCCCACGGATACTGCCCGATGACTGGGGGTCAAGGAAGTGATGCTCATGATTCATTCCCCTAGTTACAGAAGACTGGATGAGTAACAGTCACATCACCCAAGTTGGGCCATTCTATTCCCCTTGGGGTTTAATTTTGAGTCCATGAGAGAGACTGAATGTCTTGACTTGTTTGTTTCAAAACTGCAAGGCAAGGATATGAGTACAGCAGTTTATTTAATAATAGATCTTAGGAAACACCTCTAGGAGAGGGACAAAGTGAGATGAAGAAAGAAAATACTATGCTGAGATGATAAGAGGTTCATCAAGTAAGTGACCACTTGGGACATGGGGCTTAATCCAGTGAGAGGCCTCTGGCAGCCAGTGTAGTATAGATGATGTATGTTCATAAAATATGATGAATATTTAAATTTTAAAAAATTTTCATTAGAGTGAAAGACATATTGCCATTAATTCCCCTCAAAAGATTCCCCTTTGTTTCAAACACACTTACCCTATCATTCTTGCTTCTTTCTGAAAGTTGTCTTTCATTTGCAATGTTGTGGCTGCCTCAGTGTCCTAAATGAATTCAAAACATTTACCTTTCGTGGTCATTTTGACTTTGGAGAAGAGCTGGAAGTTGCATAGTGCCAGATCCAATGAATAAGGAGGGAAAGGACACACCCTAATGTTTTTATGTTTGCCTTTGCATTGCACAACACATAGAAGCGGTGTTCACTCTATTTTTGGTTACACTTGATAAATACATGAAAGAGGACTTCCAGAACTGTTTCAAGAAGTGGCAAGAATGATGGGATAGCAGGATGTGGTGGTGCATCTGTAATCCCAGCACTGGGGAAGCTGAGGCAGGAGGATCACCATGAGTTCGAAGCCAGCCTGGGCTACTGTATCAGTCAAGGTTTACTAGAGAAACAGATATAATACAAGATAGACAACTGTATAAGAGATTACAAGATTGGCTTACAATGGTAAGCCACAAAGTTGAAGGAGGGAACATGCAGAGGGTGTCTGCACACTGGAGGTTAAAGGGGGTCCAGCCAGAGGGCTAGAGCTTACTGTAGTGTCCTGTGCAAGTCCATGTCAGAAGGCTGATGGGTCTATGTCGGAACACTAAAGAGTCTACAGTGAAGGCTGAAGAGTCCCAGGCAGAAGCTGAACAGTCTGTGCCAGAAGCCAGGAGAGGATGTCCAAGCTGAAGGTGAAGACTGGAGCTCCTCCCAAGAAGCAGCCCCCAGTCCCTCCTCCTTTGTCTTTTATTGTATCCAAGTTACTTCCCTGGGGTGGATGTAGCACTAACACCATCTGCCTGCCCTCCTCTTGCACAGGATGAGGATGTTACAAACTGAGGATGTTACAAACTTGGGACTCTGGCCCCCTGCTGAATCACTTAAAGTTCTGACCTTCTCAAATTGACACAGTGAACAACATCTTAGAATGGTAACTGCTTGTTCTCTGCACCCCAGGAGGTAGAGCTACTGAGTTTCTTAGTTAAGCATCTAGATTTCTCAAGTTGACACAATCTACAAATCATAACAGCTACATAGCAAGTCCAAGGCCAGCCTAAATTGCATAGTGAGACCCCCGTGTCAAAAAACAAAACAAAACAAAACAAAAAAACGATGGGATAAGTATATTCAAAGTGTGTGTGAAGTACCACAGTGATATATGTGCACCCATGTTTATAGCAGCACAATTTGTAATAGCCCAATCTTGGAAACAAACCAAATGCTCATCAATTGAGGAATGGATAAAAAAGATGTGCTACTTTTATACAATGGAGTACTATTCAGCTATAAAAAATGATCACATTGAAGCTTTTATAGGTAAATGGATGCAACTTGAGACCATACTCATAAGTGAAATAAATCAAACTCACATGTGTAAACACTGTGTCATCTCCCTAGTGTAAAAACTGACTCAATAAGATACAAAATCCCTGATAAATATGGGGAAAAGGGTCTGAAGTCCAATAATGCTTTTATTCTTTGATTTGATTGGTTTAAGTTTGTTTTCTACTATTTGATTGCAATATGTGAGAAGATAAGAACAACTTTTTTGAAGAAAACAAAGGACATTATGGTAGCCATTGTTGATTTCTTATTGTGTGATTTGAAGGCCTGTAATGCTTTCACTCTTTTGTTTTATCTGGTTTTATATTATTTTGTTTTGTTTGAGTTAATTGTGTGTGAATGTATGAACAATCATTTCAAAGAAAACAAGAGACACTAGGGTAGCCATTGTTAATCTCCTGTTGTTATGTTTTGAAGACCTGTATTGCTTGCAGTGTTCTGTTCTGAAATGCTTTGTTGTGTTTAATTCTGTTTTGTTTTGTTTTGTTTTGTTTTGTTCTCTTTAAAATTAAAAAAAAAAACCAAAGTGTGTATGAAGGGTGGGGTGGGCATATTTTGAGGAAGGCTAATAGTAATGTGTCTTTTACTGTGATAAAAATTTTCTAATTTAAACATTTGCCATTTATTTTGGTCACCTCTTGTACATCTGAGTTACTTCATGCTAGAGGCAAGGGAGCAAAAGTT
>RJWT010039841.1:0-12585 GCA_004365215.1 Cuniculus paca | reverse complement strand
TGTGTCTTCGCTGGAACAATTGTTGGATCAACACTTTGGGGAGCCTTGGTGGGGCATTGGGTATCAGGCATTGTTGCTTTAAAAATACCAGCACCCCAGAAAGAGCAGGTCATGGACTTCTTGTTGGCCGGTGTCCTCACACTAGTGTTTTCTTTCTCTTGAAGAATCAATTAGGTTTAATGGGTGTTGCATACAAAGAATGACGAGAATTTGGTGATCATTTAAAGCAAACAAAACAAAAACAAAAGAAATCAAACAGAAACAGACCATCCTCCACACTTGTACAGAAAAGGAGCACTTCTCATCCCTCAGGAGAATCCTTGGTGGCGCCAGGGATTTCCTGGATATCCTGGCAGGGGCATCTGGTGGCACAGAAACCATTTCCCAGTGCCAAGGTCCTCACCTTTCATCTGTGGGTCACAGGGGACCTGTCATTTCTCCTCTCCCACAGGCCTCTTTCTACCCCTAACAATCCTATTCCTCGGCCCTTGAACCCCAGAAAGTGATTTTAATAGAGTCATTTCCTAAGTGACTCCCGCTGAGGAAGGACCTCATTTCAGACTATCTTCCTCTAAGATGTCCAGGGCTGATTTTAACCTCTCAGTCAGACGTGTCAGACCCAAGGAAAAAGGTAATAATACAGTATTCCCTCTTATCCACAGCCTCCCTGTCCACTGTTTCCATTACCAGTGCTTAACCAAGGTCTGGAAGTATTAAATGGAAAATTACGAACATTTATTGCAGTTATTGTTGCCATTGCTTTTCTTTATTATTAGTCATTGTTAATTTTTTACTGTACCTAACTTAAAATTTGAATTTTCTATAACAAGTATCTACAGGGACAGGGCTAGTACTACCTGTAGTTTCAGGCATCTGTAGAACATCCTGGAACACATTCCCCTCAGAAAAGGCTACTGTGTTGCCTACACTGAAGGGTAGGATGTTCCTATTTTCTTCTCCCTCAAGCAATCTGTTCTGCAGGTGCCAGTTCCAAGTGTTTGCTGGGGTGCTGGACCCACCCATAGATCTGAGAAAGGGCAGAGCTATGACCCCTAAACAGCCTTGAGCATTGTAGCCCTGGCCTTAGTTTGCCTGGCTTATCCATACTTCAACTGCCAATCTTTTTATTATTATTATTATTATTTTTAAAAATTAGAGCAGCTGGCTTTTCGAGGCAATCTTTGAAGCACATCACTCAGCAGGATCTACTTTTTCACATAGCCTGAGCTCCTTAGAAGAAAGGACACAGACTCGTTCACTGCTGGATTCCCAGCGCTTGCCAAATGGTAAACATAGTAGTCATCGGAGCTGCCATTTAGTGAGTGCTTTATCATACGCCAAACACTTTATGAATATCATCCTTTACTATTATATATGTTAAACTAAATTTAAGCGACCTACATAATAGAAGTGGTATCACCTTAAGAGGGCATAGTGATAATTCCAGACCTGCAATCAGAGAGGCCCTAATTCAAATCCTGGCATTATCACATATTAGCCAGTTGAAATTTGAAACTCTGGGCGTGACTTTTCTTATATCTCAGTTGGGAAAAAGAATGTCTACACTGTCTGCCTCATAGAACTATTGGAAAGAAACTGCAAAGGAATGCTGTAGGTTTGTATCATCCTAGTGTCAGTGCGAGCTCAACTAGTGAGGCTGTCGCATTTCCCAGAATGTCTTCCCTCATGGGTCTCCCATAGATTATTCCTCCTTATCTGGCTTATAATTCTCATGATTGACAGGAAGAATGGTTTGAACAATCAAAGACATAGTGTTGTTACCTAGCCACTGCATTAATTATCTATTGCTGTGACACATACTAGCTGCAAATCCAGTTGCCTCATGCAGTAATAAATGTATCACGTCACAGAGCTTTTATAGCTCAGAACTTCAGAAAAGGTTTGTTCAGTTTCGTTCAGGAACTTGTAGTTCATGTTTTTGCTAAGGCTGCCATCATCCAAGGTTTTTTTGGCACTGGAAGATGCACTTCCAGAATAATTTGCTGGCACGATGCTTATTGACAGGAAGCCTGATTCTTCTTCATCGACCACTTGAGAGTCCTCAAAGCATGGTGCCTGGCTTCCAGCAGAGAGACAAGTCCAAGAGAAGGAGCAAGGGGAAGCTACAATGCCTTCTATGACCTGGGTTTGGAGGTCACATAACATTACTTCCACAACATTCTGTTTTTTTTTTAGAAAGAAGGTGATATTCTGGCCCATACACAAGAGGAGAAGGACTATGCTTTATATTTTGAAGGAAGAATTATCAACGAATGCGTACTTATACCTTCAAAAAATCACAGTCACCAAGAAAATTCATCTATTATCTCAGAGGAAGACTTTTAGACTTCTCCTTTGAGGGCTTAGCTGAGTCAAGTGGAAGGAAATGAAGCTGCAACAAGATTCAATGTTAGAAGAGGTCACAGGACGGCATAGAGCTGGATGGCTCTGGGCTTCCAAGTCCTAAAGTGGTTTAAATAGAAGCATTCATGACTGTGGGACATTCTCTGGGGGAAAAAAAGGTGCTGGCTCTTGCCTAAGGGCTGGTCAAAGCCTTTTATCCTGGGTGTCCTGTTCCTTACTGTTGAATTGCTTAGTCTTTATAGAGCCAATAAACGCTCCCTATTGGCATGTTTGAAGCTTGTAAGACCACTTTTGGGAAGTTTGGTTAGTTTGGAAGGTGGAAGTAGAAATCTCCTTCAAAAGACATTTATTGTCTTTGGTGTGTATAAGGTTTATCTTCTCTTGGTCCTTTGCCCTGACCAGGGATCTGCAAGGGATCACAGTAGAGTCATGAATTTAAGGGCAAACAGGTATGGTCAAATGTAAAATGGGAGAGGTAGGAAGCAATTAGAAGAGGTAAGCACCATGATAGACTGGAAAACAGATGTCTATGGCTGTCAGTCAGCCCTTCTCACATGTTACTACTAAAGTGTATGGGCCCAGGTTAATGAATTTTCTAACTAAGTGCAAAAACCAGATTTTAAATGAATTCTGAGTTTTGTTTTGCCTATTAGGACATGTATTAAAGATTGGTTTACTCAATGCATTTCAACTCCTTAGTAGCAGGCCTTCCTGCATGGAGAGCCCTGGGAGGTTAAGGCACTTCATCATGCTCCCTCCTGCACTGCTCCAGAGTGACCTACCTTCCTCCAGAAGATGCATTCACAGGTGATTTGGATCCTGCATTCCTGCCATTTGTGCAGTCTCCTCTATCAGAGATTGCAGGAATTTCCTTTTCCTCACAATACCAAACATCAAAGGCCAAGATTCCAGTTTTATGGAGGGCTAAATTCAAAACATGGTCAGAGATAAGATGCTTTCTAGAATTTCTCTAAAAGAACATCCCATCTCTTGGAGAAATTTTCTCTTTTCAGCTGAAGAAGCTGAAAACAAGAAACATTCTGATTATGCTAAATAACAAAACATCTTTAATGTTCATCCTCATCACATTGTTACCTAAAAGCTAGAGTATTCACTTGGAAAGGATGAGACATCAAAATTTTGAACGTTCACACCCCATGGTCCAAACTCCATGGATCTTCCCTCCCCAGGGAAACAGCCCCATGGCTCCCATCTGATGAGGCTGGTCCTTCCTTAAGGTCATCATCTCAGGTAGCTTCCTTTTCAGGGGAGACAGTTCTCCCCACTCCCTATCCACTTCATTTCTTATGTCCTCAAGAACCATGACTAGAATCAGATGTGAACCTGGCCCAGGTAGACAATTACAAAAATACAGGAGAAAAAGGCTTATTTATCAAAACACAGAAAGATTTTGCGAATACTATTATTACAAAACAACTTAAGGTTGGCGAGTATGTGTGGGAGTGGATTCTGAGAGTACAACATCAGGGAGAGAAAGCCATTATTTTGGACTATTGTGAATTTATTTATATGGGTATATTTAAAGAGATTCTGCATTCAATGGACTAGACAGTATTTTGGAATAACTAAAAAACTGTTCAGTTAAAAATTGGATTCAACAGTGACCTAAAATGAAGCAGAGTTCTAGGAATTTCTTTATAATATAATACATACTATGATATAATTATAGTATAATGTAGAGTACAAATGCAAACATAATGGTAGGGATTGTTATGGTTTATATGTAGTTGTCATGTGCTCGCAGGTGGGGTTTTGGGAAGGTGATTGAATCATGGAGTGTGACACTCATCAGTGGATTAGTGCACTGATAAGTGTATAGCTAAACATGTTGTTGACAAGGGAAGCCTGATTAGAGGGGGTGAGTCACTATGGGCATGGTCTCGAAGAATATATTTTCCTCCCTCTTCCCTTGATTTCTCTCTACTTCCCATTGCTATACCATGAACTGTTTCTCCTCTATCATGTCCCTCCACCGTGCTGCCCTTCCTCGGAGCCAGTTTATTATTTAAAACCTCTACAAACTGTGAACCAAAATAAACCTTTCCTCCTTTAATTTGTGGATATCAAGTATTGTGTCTACATTGAGAAGGTGACTGAAACAGGGGTGTTGGAGTACATTTGTCATGTAATTGATTTCATCATCTGAAAAACACTGGTGAAGGGAGCAGCAGCATCCTTGAAAAGTGCTGTAGTATCTGTTCTCCACAGGCTGGTGAGAAATTAGATATATTGCTCCATAACAGGTTGCCTCACTTTCCACAAAGGTGATAGAACCTCAAGATATCAGAAGTCAGATAATAGTACTTCAACTCCAGAGACAAAGTGGCAATGATTACCATAATTAACAGCAGGACTACAGTAGCAATTAAAAAGGTCTAACCCACAGGAATCTTTGGGAGTTGGAAATATCTAGTTAAACAGGGCAAAATAAGTAGCCATCCAACTCTCTCTTCCTAGCTCCTCTGTCATTCTTTGCTCAATCTTGTGGTACTTTGTCCTAAGCATGTAAATACTGACATCCAGCCACAGACTCAAGGAGACCCTACCCACATTTCTGAAGCTCTTTTTTGCACAGAAAAAACCAGTTCTCCATTCTCTGTACACTGTGCTTCAGGTTGCTCCCTGTTATGGTTTATATCTAGACGTCTCCCAAGAGCCTTATGCACTCAGAATTGGGGCTTTTGGAAGGTATTGGACCATGGGATTATACAACTGACTTGCTGCGAGGAGGTGGGTCTGATCAGAAGAGACAGGTCACTGGGAGTGTGATCTGGAAGGATACATCTCCATCTCTGGTTTCTCCTTTATGTCTCTTTTTCCTGGCCATCATGGTGCCAGTAGATTTCCTCCACCCAGACCCTTCCACCATGCTGTTCTTGTGCTCAACCCTGCCAAACATGGACAAAAGCTTCTGAAATGCGACCCAAAATAAACTTTTCTTAAATTGTGGGTATTAGGTACTTTGTAGTTTACAAAGTAACTAGGTCACTCTTACTTGGCATCCCTAATTTCTAGTCTCTGTTTCCTTAATTTAGTGAGCCCCAAGCTCTGCCTGGGGATTCCTTCTCCTGCACTGTCATACAGAAATTGCCTCTGGGCAGAAAGCTGGAGCTGCTATGAAGATTTGCCTTGTTTCTCTTCACTTAGCGGTTAGTCATGCACTGATATATTCCCATTCTTGTTCATATATTTTATATATCCATATATAAAACAGCTGTTTCATTTATTTTGTCAGCTTTTTAGTTATTTATGATGGTAGGATAAATTCAGAGAGCAAGTAACCATTTGTTATGGTTTGTGTCCTGATGTTCCCCAAAGCTTCAGGTCAGTCTCAGGTTTTCCTGGAGGTGGCTGATTCTAGAGTGTGCGATTGATTCATGGTGCTATGCTGGGATTAAGGGTTCTGGGATTAAGGATGGGTGATTTTTGGATCAGTCCACTGATTAGATTGGCATTGCCCTAATCTCAGTAGACTGGATGTAATATAACGGGTAGAAAAAGGCTTCTCTTCCTCTCATTGTTTTTGCTGTCTTCCACCACCATGAACTGTTGCCTCTCCGCCATGTGCCACCCTGCCTTGGAGACAGTTGACTATGGACTGAAACCTCTACAAACTGTGATCTAAATAAACCTTTCCCCCTTTAACTTTGGGTGTGGGGTATTTTTTCTTAGCAATGAGAAAAGTAACTGAAACACCACTATGTTATCAGTAAGAAGAACTCAACACTAGTGACAGACCCTGATAATGTTGAAATACCAGTTCACTGAATTTCAGGTACCTGGGCTCTCTGAGAGCCCACCAGCAAGGTGGGTGTTGCCTTCTATACCAACATGAAAATGTTTATATGAGAGTGAGACCAAGAAGGCCCTAGTTATTTATTGGTTCAGTAGTTTCCTTTTCTGGTATGTCTAATCTGGACACACCACTATTGTCTTTTCAATCCATATCTGTATTCTCTAAGAATTCTCTATGATGAAATATCAACTAACAAGGAAAAAAAAGGGGGGTTGTGAAGGCATAGTGTCTGTTTGGGATGACCTGCAGGGTGGTGAGGATGGGAAATCCTCCCGGTGGGCAGAACCTTGAGCAGTACATGTTGCATTCTACTTTTCCAAGAAGGCTCTTAGGTACAGATCTACACTGTTACATGAGCTTCAAATTTGGCATGGCAACTGAGGACTTAGAAGGAAGAAAACTATAGTACTGGAGTGACAAGGAAGTCAGAAGAGAACTGGGTAGTCTTCTCAGACTGGTCTCAGAGTGTGAATGTTCTGTCCCATGCGATCATGGACTTAAAAGTCTTTGCTTCCAATGGAGCTCTTAAATATTAGATATATGCCAGTAACAGCCACTCACCCTGAGCTCCAAATATAGAATTATACCCAAAGACAAGTAATTGTCAGCTTCGACACAGATTCACTTCCCTGGTCTTATTTTATCACACAGAAAGTACTGACTTGTCCTCATAGAATAAATGCATTATAGGTAAGGTATTGGCCCTTCAAACTGGCACATTATTAACCAAAATATTATTGCACAAAGTATTGCTGTTGCCTAGGAATACCATGGTGCACATGGTATTTCTACATCCCCATCCCTTGGAAGTAGGGGGTCTTGTGGAATGCTAGAAGGGACTTTTGAAGACTCAGTTCCAGTACCATCTGAAAGAAACCACGTGGCAAGTTTGAGTCTTACAAAACATAGTGTAGCCTCTGAACCAGTGACTAATGAATGATATTTCTCTCATACCCAGAAAACATGGACCACCAACCAAAGCATAAACAAAGGAAGGGTAGTGCTTTACCCACTATCCCACTTTCTAAACATTCACTTCCTATACCTGGAACTCTGCTGATTTAGAGGTTGTCATATTAAGAACAATCTTACCAGGAGAACAATTAAATTGGATGTATAAATTGTCACCTAGCACTTAGTCTTCTCATTCCACAAGATGCTGTTTTTTACCTCAGGTAAATCTTCTCCCAACCCTGACCCTGGACCTACACAGTTCAGAGACAGCTACTCTATGACTGATGATATCTTGCCCAAAAGGATAACCTCTGCCTCAAAATGGAAAGATATTCAAAAGTTTTAAATCAGTTAGGTGTTTTGTACCTTATGCTTTTTTTGGCTGTGTCCTATGAATTTAGTTCAGTAACACACTTAAAATTTCAAGGAAATTTGATTTTACTACAAAGAAGAGAAACTTAAAAACTAATTTATTAAATTAGTTATGAACTGTGTCATATGAAAATACTAACACATCACTTATCCTTTGGCATAGATTATTTTTAGGATGAGTCTGTTGCAACCCATCTTACCCTACCAGTTGAGTGGGACTATTATGGAATTGAACACATTTCATATCCCTCTCATTTCCATGGAGAGGGATATGAAAAAGTCTAGGGTGTCAGTGACATGATAATACTGCTTGTAGAGAAGAAAAGGGAGTCATGATATGGTGTGATGATAGTGGGCATGTGAGACCTTGGAGGAAAAGAGAGTAAAATCAAATTTCCCCTGTTTACGATGCCCAGTTCCACCATTAAGGAATGGTGTGATCTAATAGAAATTCCACAAATGCCTGACATAAGGAAGAAACTCCTGTCCTAACTCAGCTAGCACTTCAAGGAAAGCATATAATAACACTGGTGCCTTCATCCAGATCCTACTTTTTCCATCTGAAAAGTGTGGAAATGAAAAGAGAGGACACCTATTCTATTTGTTAGTCTCACGAGATTAATGTAATTCTTAATTGGACTCTTTGATCATCTCAAATAATGGCATGTAAAGTATTTAAATTTATGCAAACTATTCGCTTGAAGAAGTAGAAAGAGGAAACAAAAGATACTTTCATCTCATTAATCTTCACACTTTCAATAAGGGCATTAAATTAATAAAAATCGTACTTCTCAAAGTAGAGACCAGACATGAACTAGAGTATTGGCTTTGCCAATAACTTGCTCTGTGACCTTAACCAAGTCACTTCCTTTCCAACATTTTTAATTTATTTGCAGAATTACAGGATGAGCTGGCACAATCCTGGGATCCCTCCCAGCTCTGGATTCAGTGATGATGGGCCTTGTACAATCCTTTGTTCCAGCCTTCACGGTGATTTGTCCTTTGTCTTAGAGTTTGTCCTTTGAGTAATTTCTCCTGGCCTGATTTTGGAGTGCAAATCTGAGGCACAAAGTATGGAGATGAAAGTTATGCACATTGTTAGATAAAGTCAGTCTTATCTTCTCCCTCTATATTCATTGAACTCGATGTCCCTCTTCTCAGCCCTGCTCCAAACTTTCCATCCATGTTCTGCACTCCTTCATGGAGTTTGGGATAACCTGATGAGGCAGCTGCCTCTGAGATATGCAAGGAGATGAACACATCTCCTTGGGGACACAGAGGGATCTGGCAATCTGCAAGAAGTTCAAGAAAAGGTTGAAATCATGCTCAGAATATGAAGTGTGAAATAGCGTTCTCCCATTATTGGTAAAACTCATATCAACAAAATCATTTAAAATAAATCCAATTAACCTGTGACATAAACATATGCCTCACTTAGATATTTTGTGGAATAGGAATTTATTCATATTGAGTATGTTCATACACATGATGACAGATTTCTGAAAGAGATCCTAATTGGATCTAGAATCCTGTCCTACACTCACTCATTTTGGAATCCATGGGAGTCTGTCCCCAGCCCCAGGACCATATAACCAGTGACTTATAAAACAGCATAGGGCACAAAAATGTCATACCCATCTAGTAATCAAGGAAATCAAGAAAAATGAGTTTTTTTAAACTTATTTTTAAGAACATAGGAAATAAGAAATAAAATTCACAGCCCTCTAATATTGACTTGTCGAACTGAAGATTGTCAATAATTATGATTGACTCAATGAAGACACAAAAGTGTGTGAGTTAATGGATTATAGTGTACTACCTCTCCAAGGACATGAATGTTGAGACTGGGATGACTAGAAAGCCAAACTAACTCAGAATGTCATTGTTGTTCTACGAATTCGCATGAAGTGAAGAATCCCTTGTTTTGTTATTCATGGACTTGAAGCAACTTCCAAGGCCTGTAAATTTTCCACCCAATTTCTTCTGTCTTTTGAAACTGGACATTTTGTTGATTGAATATTATGCAACCCTGAGATTTTCATTCATTCATCAATTTTAATGTGTTTGCACTATTATGTGTAACACATTATATTACATTACATATTTATATTAAAAATAAAACTCTTCATAATAAATCCATGGCATATGCTACATTTTAATGAATTTCGTTATTCTTCAATAGCTTCTACTACCAAGCCCAATACTAGTATTCGGTCTCCAAAGATAGTTAAGATTTACATTTCTGAGCTTAAGAAACTTGCAGCCATGTAGAAAAGATGAAAATGTTTTAAATATTTTGTTAACGAAGTTATTTTTTATTAGAAATACTTTCTAAACTAAGGATAGAAAGAAATTATATTTTTGCAACTTACTCTCAAGCGAGTTCAGAAAAATTATAAATATAAATGTGTGTATATAAATATGTGTATATTAATATGTGTGTTATACACATGCACAGGTAGACAAATAAAAATTAAGCAATTATGGTAAAATATTAGCATTTGGAGAATGTAGATCCATGACATTCACGTGTAGTATCCATGGAGTCAATATGTCACTCAAGGAAGCGAAAATTACTTTTAGGGCTGAAAAAAACCTTACCCAATTGACACACAATTGTCAGATACAGAGAGAGTATTAAAATTTCATGTTAGAGGATGACTGGAAAAAAAATGTCCACAAAGATTCTTTTGAGGACAACAGCCAGAAAGATGCTGAGAAACAGCGGAATACAATACTTCCTTATATTCTTTCTTCGACATTTCTATAAATCTGAAATTATTTCAGGACGAAAATCTGAAGCCCTGCTGGGCAGCAGCACTGAGGGCACATGGGAGAACAGAAAAAGCAGCCTCAGTTCTGCAGGGCCAGGCGCGGGTGGGGCCGGTTCAGATGTCACGGAAGTCCTCACCTAGAAGATGACGTTTGGCCTAAGTCTGCAGGAGAGTCACGAGTGCGCTGGACAGATAAGGACAGAACTTAATCCTAACCAGCCCCCAAGGAAGATTAAATTTTACGTCATTTAATTTTATTGTTTAGCATATTTTACCATATTCTAATGAGATACAAATTGATAAGCTATGTTTTTTTCTAAAAGATGACTCAGCACAGCTACGACTCTTTGTTAAGCAAAAGATCTGACTTCCAAACTTTCTAAAGAAACGGAAGGGAAACAACCTTTCTTCTTCCAGGTTTCAGTGTTTACCGAAACTGTTAGTCCCAAGGGAGTATTTCCGGACTCACGGTTTACAGACTTGGGAAACCTTTTGGATTTGAGGGACAGCAGGTGCCATCCTGGGAACTTTGCCTGGGGTCGGGAGGCCTGGGAGAGGCAGAAGGTGGCTTTCACATTCCAGCACAGCAAACGCCATTTCTGCAGGCTGGAAATTTGACCCTGAGCTATGGAAATACATGAACTCAGAAAGCATGCTGTGCGAAGAGGCTCCTAAAGGGGCAAACGCTGGAAAAATTGTACTTTTCTCTCCGCGACAGCTGCCTTTTGTTTGGCAAATAATTTGAGGAGAGAACAAAAAAGCAGTTGTTTGCTTAATGCCAAGCCACAAAAACATGGGGCCTTTCTGGCCCCTACTAGAAGAAAACTGTATCCCAAACATTCTTGAGGATTCGCCTGCGGACTGAGGGTACCCAGAAAGCACCCACTGTCCCCAGAGCCTCTTTCCCTGGGCAGAGCCACCTCCTTCATTCATAACTCAATAGGACAGCGGTCTAGGAAGGCCAGGGGGGCCAAGCCAGACTGCACCAAGTCAAAGGGTGGCTGTGATAGGGTGGGGTGGCCTGAAAACAAGTCATTAATACACATAGATGCCCTGCCGGCCAGTTGCCAGTTTTCTTAGCCAGAAGAATCTGTAAAAAGAGTACAAAACCTTGTGTTCAAAAGTTTTGGAGTTTATAATATATACAGGCTCATACACACATGCCCAGAAATACACAAACTGCTTGTGATACATACATTTGGTGCCAAAATAAACAGGACCTTGGCCAAAACCCCTGTATGTTAGCAACTGGCCAATGTAGCATTTAAAGTAAGAGGCCAACAGAAAAACCCAAATAGTTGTGTTTTTCTTCATCTCAGAGTCACCACTCAGTACTGCTTTTCTGTTGCAGAATGGTTTTCTAAATCTTCACTCAGGAAAGAGCCTGTCTGTAGAGAGGCCTGGGACAGATTTACTATTAGGTGAGTTTATTACCGTAAATCCATCCAGGCCAAGTCCCAGTAACAATGAGGAGGCCATCAAGCCATGAAACCCAATGGTCACTTTGAATTTGTGACCAGTGCCAGTGAGAGGGAAAAGGGAGGTGCTGAGCTTCTAGAACCACCTGGACTCCACAGTTTAAGGAAGCACTGAGACCCCAGAGAGGGAAGGGGCAATGTGTCAGTAGACACCTGTGCAGTGGGCTGGGAGGGGTGCTGGTCCCCAGAGCCCCTTGGAGCCCACCTGTACAAACAGTGTTGACATCCTCAGGATCCATTAGATTCCCGGGAATGAGCGTCTTCCCGAACATCTCTTCTACTCCCCACGAGGCCCATTCCACAGAAGAGTTGATTTCTAGGGATACAACTTACTCTGAATAGATTTAAGCCGTGTTTATCATTTTTTTTTAGGCTTATCATCTTATAGGATGCATTGCATTTGAATTTTGTGGCCTAGTAAACTTGACTTCCACTAAAAGAATGAAAATTATTGGCCACCAAATGGGAGAAGATTTAGTAAAGACCAGGAGGGGTAGACTTTACCAAAAGTTGTCTCTGCTGCATTCCTAAGTGGATCAAATCCTGATGAGACAATCTCTTGGTACCATACACCTCTCCTTAGCTCTTACCAAAGTTTTACATTGTTGTATGTGAATAATTATGTCTACTTCTCCTCTTGAGTTCCATAGGTCAAGACCCATGTCTATATTTGATTACCATTCTCTCTTAAGTGTCTGGTCAAGGCTTGGCATATATCATATGCTCAATGTTTGTAGAACAAAGAAATCAAAATTGTTAAATGAATATTTGCACAGATGGTACATGGATGGGTAGGTAAGTAAGTGATGGAAGATGACTGCATGGA
>RJWT010039840.1:0-12610 GCA_004365215.1 Cuniculus paca | reverse complement strand
ACTTCCAGGGTAATACACCCTATGATATTTAACTTGGCAGAGCTGTTACCAGGATGAAAAGCACACAGCACATATTACATAGTATTCAGCTTGGTTGCTGGACAATGAATTTCCTCTTTCTCCTCTTCTGTTCACTATCACAAGCTGCGTCTTTTGGAGGATTCCCAGTAGATCCTGAGCCTTCTACCTGAAACTGGTTTCCATGACTAACACCACCAAGCACTTTGGTAGGCCAACATAAATTCACTGTATGGCAGACAGTTCAGGGTAGAGCTTGATACTAACCCCAGAGGATAAGAGGGGATGGGTTCAGCTCTTTGCTTCTATTACAAATCCATGGCCATGGGTTAAGATATGGATTATGTCTCCAAACAAGACCCATGCCAGGCATCAGACACAGTTTCTGCTTTCTGACTGCAGTATCTTCACCCCCAGCCTGAGTCAACAAGTTTATCCAAGAGTCCAGTTGTTGCTCACCCAGGAACCATGCTTAATGGCATTAGCTAAATGTTCATTTGCATAAAGACAGCTAAGTTCCTTTGTAAATCAAAGAAACACTCATTGTTAAACAGTCACTATAACATTGACTGCAGCCATGAAAACAATTTTACAGCAGATTAAACACACTTAGTGCAAGGAGCCCAGTGCAAAAGCAATCTCCACACTAAATTAGAGATCAGTTAGCAGCTAGCAGAGAGCTGAGGAGACAGTGACCAGACACAGCATCATGACTGCCGTCGCTGGGTTATCCTCTTGAAGTGAATGGAACTTCTGCCCAGTTCAGCTGAAAGTGTCTTCCTGAGGGGAGTGATCAGGCACAGTGAGGGGACACAGGAAAGAAAGCTAAGTCAAAGGAGGAGTTTCAGAAAAAGAGTGTGTCTGGACAAAGCCTCAGGAAACTTGTGTCAGACCAGGAGCAAAAGATGAACAGAGAAAGACTGTTCTTATTACATGGTGATAAGAAGTCTGAAAACAATGGATTCATACTTAGATGCATAAAGCTGTCCTGATGTTAAGAAAAGAATAATCAGAATTTCACTAAAAAATCTCATCTTTGTCTTGATTCTTCTTTTTCTAATAAGAATATTCAGCCCATTTCCTCCCTAGCTGAAGAGCGTGTAAACATCCCTGGGTTTTATCCAGTCCCTCTTTCCTCTGTGCATCTGAACACTTAGTCCTTCTAGCTGCTGCCCAGGGCTGAATATGGACGTCTACCTAAAATCAATAATCAAGCTCTTTTTGTATCCATCATTTGGCAAAACCTTAGCCAATCAATCTTGCTCTTAACTTCATACTTACTTTTCTTTTTGTCAAAAATCCAGGAAATTTGGGCACCCGTAAATAATAAATATAAATGATACTGAAAAGAATCAAAGCCATCAGTACCATTTAAAATTTCACCAGACCTGGGTTGACAAGTCATCACTGGACTTGGACTAGGGAAGTGAATCTTGGGGGACAAAAAAGACAAAGGAGTAGAATATGTTGGAAATTAATTCTTCACTATAAGCATCAATCAGATAAATATAATTTTTGCTTGAGTGAAAACTCCTTCAGTCAGTTCAGGCCCTTGAGAATATCAGAGCACGTGGCCCTTTTATGGCTTATACTTTACGTCCATGTGTTAGAGAACCCGGAGTTTTCTGGATTAAATAATCTATTCAAAGGTAAATAGTCTTGGGGAAAGAAAATTCATAGTCCTATTCATCTTAAACCTGAAAACTCAGGTAAGGCAGGGATAAAACTAACTGTGAAGCTTAGATGAACAGATTTCTTCCTGACTGAGCCAGAACACCACGACTCTCCCTCAGTGGGCACTGAGGTGGAGAGCAGGCTTCTGAGCTTAGTGATGAGCGTCTCTAACTCTGGGCCTCTTGATGAGCAGATTATTATGCCTGGCTTTGAACCCTAAATATCTGGATCCAGAAATGGGTCATAGGTCCTAAGCAGAGTTATCTTTGGTTCAAAGGTGCAGACCAAACCCAGACAGTGGGCTAAAGCCCAGCACCACTCTTGGTACCTGCTCCTCCTGGGGGAAGATCTTGCATTTTGTTTGTGACAAAGGATGCTCCATGTGCTTAGGGCATCTCCAGGAAAGTGAGCTTCCCAGCTGGCAGAGCAGCACGGGAAACAGGGTATGGAGACAAAGCAAACTTCTCCTCTGTTCAGCTCCTTTTCCACCTTCATGCTGCCCAGAGCGACACAAAGCTAGAAGGCAGCGTTTGTGAATCTGAGGGTCTCTGCTTCAGGGCACGACACCTACAAAGTCACCTTGGTGCAGAGAGAAGATAGCTCCAGTTTGGTTACTGCCAACATGGCTATGAAATGGATCGACTCTCTCCCTACACCCAAGATCTAATATTACAAACTTAGAATGAGGCCTTTAACAGCTACTCTCCAAGAGCCTTCATCCCATAATCCTGCCTTTTAGGACCAAGATCAGATGATATCCAACACCCACTCAGAGGGAGCATTCCCACCAGGACCTCACAGTCTCTGAGACACCATAGAGTAGTCCAGGGACAGGCAGGTACCATCCACTATGGCTCAATTTTCTGGGAATTTAGGGAGGAGAGAGGAGCTTCTAATGATGCAATAGCTTAGATGACTGCATCATGAGATGTTTTGGTAGAAATAACAATAAAATCATTTTGGACAAATGAGTCTTTTATGAAGCATGTTACTCTAAAATTGAAAACTAAAATGAGCCAGAAAAAAAAAATTCTCCCTAGTCTTCATAAACTTATATCCATATGAAATTACACTCTAAATAGTTCTACTGTAACAGTCTTATTTATTTAATTATTTATTTTATTTATTATTGATTGATTGATTGACACTGAGGATGAAATCCAGGACTCTGCCTGTGCTAGGTAAGAGCTGCTCCTACCAAGCAAAGCCCCTGCCCATGACAGTGCTTTCATGAAGAAGAAGAATATTCCACATTGCAGGAGGAGTAAAATGCCCAGAATGTGGTTCCAGTACACACTCAGATGGCGGACCTCACAGCCACCTGGGAACAGGGCGGCAGCCTCACTCACTCACACGAAGGTCCCAATCCCTGGCTCATAACCTCACTCATGACACTTCGTGGAATGAAGACCCATTTGAAAATAGTGATTCACACCGTGTTTGGAAGTGACTAGGGTTAGTCTACAGAAGGTTGAGAGAAGAAAGACGTATGGGGTGTGTTCTCCAGTCCCATGCCCTGAATTTCTCAGGGATCACAGGTAATTGGTTAATTCATTCGGTTGTCAAATGCATGCTTAGTTTGAGCTTAAGTTTCACGTGCTGCTGTATCTTGCCTCCTTCTAGTGGAGCCCTAGGTGATAAGCTTCTTTCTGCCTTGCTCATCACCTCTTCCACCCCATTTCTCTCTGCTTTTCACTCTGTGCTTGTCTCCCCTGTACTCCTCTCTCATGGCTCATTTCTACCTCCCCGCGGAACTGGCCACTGGGCTTCAGGCCCTGTGTGGGAGGGTAATGAAGAAAGCTGCCAAAGTTTGAAATACTTCAAGGGTAAGGAAAGGTTAGAAACAAAATTCAAGAGGTTGATTCTGAGACCTTCTGGGATTCTCCGAGCTTGCAGATTCATTATTTTGTGAGATGACAACTGATTGTGTCTGAAGAAGCATCAGAGTGATTTAGATCGTGTCCAATCCCCGTCAGCAAGCAATATCTCAGGCAGCATCTTGAAAGGGAATGAGGAAAATACACCAACTGTAATTACCCAGCTTGGCATTTTGTCTGGGTCAGAAAGAACCTAATGGTCAAAACTTGATAATGCTTCTCATCTAACACCACACTGTCCACTTACGCAGGCCATGATTTATCTTTACTAGTGTGTGTATTCGATAATTGCATCTACTCGCAAAACACCGTAAGAACACGATACGGAGTGCTTCCATCCCCCACTCAATGAGCAACCAATATTTTGAAGATTGATTATTCTTCTGCTTCCTGTAACATATTTTGTGCCAGAGTGTTTATTTGACTCAGAATTATTTTAGGGTCAGCAGTGCTGTTTTGTATATCAGTAGTTCATGCTTTTTTATCACTCAGGAATAGTCTATTATAGAAGTATCCCACAATTTGGTTATTCATAATTCAGTTGATGAGTATTTCGGTGTTTTTACCTTTCAGTTATTATGAATAAAGCTTGCACAGATAGTTTTTGCACAACACTTTTTGTAAACATATGTTTTAAATTTCTTTGGTAAATATTGATAGCTATGAGTAGAATTGTTTTATCAAACGTATGCTTGGCATTATGAAATTAACTGCCAAGGTGTTTGCCAAAATGAACACTTCCTTTCATACTCCCTCAGCTCCATATGAAAGTTCCAGTTACCTTCATGCCCTTGAGAATGTCTGGTATTATCAGACTTTAGTGATTCTAATTGGTCAGAGTTAGTATCCATTGTAGTTTTATTTTGCAGTACCCTAATAAATGGTGCTGAGTGTGGTTTTACTTGCTTATTAGTATTAGTATCTTCTTTTGTGAAGGAGCTGAACATTTGCCTAAACTAAATTGAGATTTCTCACCCATTTATTATTGAATCGTATGCAAAGAGTGAAGCTCATACGTGTCCCAAATGTCACTTTCTCTGTTTTTTTCTTTCTTCTTCTTTTGTTTTGTTTTGTTTTGTTTTGGTGTGTGGTTAATATACTAGTATCTCTTCAAAGAAATGTTTTCCTAATTCTAGTGTCCTCAGGTCATGAGTACACAACACCTTATTTTTAGCAAATTTATAAATCTAGCATTTATGTCAGATCTGTAATACATTTCAAATCAATTTTTCATGTATAGTGGCAATATTATATATGTGTTTCTATACCTAGTAGTTTTAGGGTAAGTTTGTAATATTCTCCCCTTGCCATTGTCTTCATTGGCTATTTGATCAAAACTCAACTGACTACTTATTTGTAAGCCTATTCTACACTTTTTAATATGTTGTGCTACCTATCCTTATGCCAATAGAAAGACTACATCAACTTTTGTTTGATTGTTTTGTTTGTTTTGTTAGTTTGTCTTGAGACAGAGATTGCTGAGTCATGAAACTGCCCAGGTTGGGCTTCAGTTTATGATCCTCTTACCTCAGCCTCCTGGAGTTCTGGGGTTATAGGTGTGCACCACAGTGGCCAGCTTAGACAACATCGTTTTGATCTTTACCGTAAATCTTAAAATCTAGTGGCATAAATCCTGCAAACTGGTTTTACATGTTCAAATTGCTTTAGCAATTCTAGATCCTTTGCTTATCCACATGTATTTTATATAGTTATTGCTATTTTATTATCATTATTATTATCACTGTTATTATCATGCTGGGAATCAAACAGTGTAATTACCATTGCTATTTTTGTCCTGAGGTTGAAGCACTCTGCCACTGAGCTCCAACCTCAGCTCCGGGTGCAGGTTAGAATCCACTTTTCAGCTTTCTTCCACACACACTGATGGTCCCTCGAACTCCTCCTATACAGCCATATGTTGTCCTGCCCCATCCTTGATTTCGTGCAGGTGGAGATGCACATTGCTAAAAACAACCGACATACTACAATGTGCTGTACTGCTAAGTTAAAGTTGTCAGTATGTTTGATGCATTAAAAGCATTTTGACTTAGGTTATTTTAAATTCATGGTGGATTTACAAGTAGGTAACCTGATAAGGTGAGGAGCATCCATGTAGGAAAAATGCAGCAGATGTAGAGTTCAGCATGAAATATGACCTCAGGTCTTGAAAGTTATCCTCTGTGAATAATGGAAGAGTAGGATTCAAGGTGTCCTAGAAAAGGCAACGCTTGAAGTACCTGGAACCTCTCAGGGCAATAAAACTATTCTGATACTAAAACAGTGAATACATGACAAGATGCATTTACAGAATCTATAGATTATCTACTAGTTTGCACTTTAATATGTGCAAGCTAAATTGATCACTTAGGAGATTAAGCAACAATAGGACTTGCAGATTCACAAAACAATCTAGCTATACTACCAATACCTGAAATACGAAGGAAGTTGGGGGAGGGTTAGGGAACCACAATTTAAATTACTTTGTATGAAGTCTAAAAGGCTAAAGGAAAAACTTTTCTTTTAGTTCATTGAAAAGAAAGTTTTGTGCTATTATCTGTTTGTTTCTTTTTGTAATAGAGAATTTTTTATGTCTATGTCTTGGACTCATAGTAACTGCTTTGCAGATGACAATACACAGTTATTCTTTTTCTCTTATTTTGCTATGGAATTTTGTTTTACTTTCACATAAAAT
Source organism: Cuniculus paca (assembly GCA_004365215.1). Taxonomy (NCBI): domain Eukaryota; kingdom Metazoa; phylum Chordata; class Mammalia; order Rodentia; family Cuniculidae; genus Cuniculus; species Cuniculus paca. The sequence goes on along the minus strand of RJWT010039840.1, from coordinate 6,349 downwards.
AAAAAGCAAAAAAGAAAAAAGGAATCATGCATAGGTAGTTTGTACTAGTTGACAAAATCGCTTTTCATGAGGATATGTATCAACAATGCTGAAACCACCATGTATATACTGAAATCGAACAATTAAATAAATACTTGGTGCATGGCAGAGGGGCAGATTTCTCACTGATAGAGTAGGAGCTCACAAACAAGCTTGAGGAGGAGGCTATACTGATATTTTTGGTACTGAGTTAGAGTGGAAATATTGCCATGAATTCATGTTTAGCTTAACACAGGTATAAATTTATACAGAGGGGTGTGTGTGTGTGTGTGTGTGTGTGTGTGTGTGTGTAAAATAGTATACACATATATATATTTCTTTTCTCTGACCATTGGAAGAACCCAGAGGCAATGGCATCCTGGTATCAATAAGCATACCTTATACCTAGATTTGATATCTGTCTTAGTTACTTTTCTTGTCACTGAGGCACAGTACCCAACACTCACAAGTTAGACGAAGTATGATTATTTCAGTTCACAGTTTATAGAAGTTTTAGTCCATAGTAGGCTAGCTCCAAGGCAAAGGGCCATAACAGAGAAGAAACAGTTGTGTGGCAGGCAGCAGGCAGCAGGCAGCAGGCAGCAGGCAGCAAGCAGTAGCAGCAGCTTGCCTTTCCCTCCAGGGTACAAGCCTTTTGAGTGATGCTACAACACACCCAGGGTAAGCCTTCCCATTATCTATTCTCAGAACTACACTAAACCAGTCAGTGGATTAATTCAGTACTACACACCCTTAATCCCAGTATCACACATCCTGAATTCAGCCACCTCTGAAAAGCCCCACCTATGAGTGCACGAAGCTTTGGGGGAACATCAAGATATGAGCTATTAAATAGCTAATTCCATTTGCCAATGAAATGAGGCCTCCTTTACACCATTTAGTACTTGAAACTTTTTAAACAAGTAAGGAGAAGAGACAAATATTCCATGCAGAATAATTTCAAATGATTCGTGTACTATTCTACCATCAAGGATGGAGAAGACAGACTACCACCTACTCATGAGCTGTGCATACTTAGTATAACATCTCTCTACCAAAGAATCCAGAGCCAAGAAGGAGGGCGAGAAATGCAGCATCATAGAAACTTGACAAACATCACCTCAACGTGGTGATCAATATCATCCAAACCAAACTCACGCAAACCAAGGAAATTCTGAAAATCTAACAGACAGCAGGAGCCTGCAGAGTCATGAAACTACGTGTTATGTGATATCCTGGATGGGATTCTGGAACAAAACAATGACATCAGGAAAAATAAGCAAAGCTGAATAAAGCATAGGTTTTATTTAATAATAGTTTATCAGTATTGATCCATCACTTGTGACAAATATATCATATTAACATGTCAATAAAGAGGAACAAGGCATGTATTACATAAAAATTCTCTGTAACATCTTTCAACTTTTCTATACAGGCATTCCACATTTAATGATTGAGCACTGTTCCTGCGACTATGTCATTAACTGAGTTGGTCACCAAATGAGGAAGTGCCTATGGTGTGTACATTACAGTATTCAGAACAAATAAATGGTAAAAGGAAACTGCAACATAATGACTTTGCTTTTATCGACGTAACTTTTCATGTAGTACTGCAATGCATAACACAGCATAAAACTACAGTACTGTACTGTGCAGTACAACCAGCAATAATTACAGTACTGTATAACCAAGGTGCACTAACAAAAAAACAACAAAAAGACACTGAGGCTGTCTAAATAAGATGTACAGAACTGTACAAAAAAGGATGAATTGTCAATCTGAGCTGTGGGTCGTAAGTCCGAACAGTGTGCCTCAACTGTTAACCTGCGTAGTTGTTAAACAGGCACGTCTTTTTTTTGCGGCACCAGGGATTGAACTCACGACCCTGTGCCTGCCGGGCAGGTGCTTAAACCGCTGAACTAGATCCCCAGCCCTAAGCAGGTATGTCTTTAAACGAGGAATATTTGTAAATCTAAAGCTACTCTAAAATTCAATTATTTAAAGAATACAAAGATCATGCAATTGACCCTAGGAGTACTATTTGGCAACAAAAAGGATCAAAGTAGCAATAGATGCCCCAAAGTATTTGAACCTAAAACATTAGGCTAAATGAAAGAAGCAGACACAAGGGTCCATGCTGCATGATTCCATTTATATTTTAAATTCCCAGCTAAGACAAATATTCAGAGGCCAGAACTGGATTAATGGGTACATGCATCTGGACCAAGAAATGCCACTTTTCCAAGGCAAGTGCTAGTCTATCAACGCATGCCTTCAAAGCAGAGCCCAGTGAGGGGCAGGGGCGCCTACTTTGCCTGGAAGACCGGGAGTTCAAATGTCAAGATACCGGCAGGCTCTGCTTCTGCCTCCCCGTGTGCTTCCCCAGGACCCTGAAGAAGAGAAAACTGAAGATACCTCAGCCTCAGATCTAGCTCCCCAGACAGACATGGCCTCAGCCCTCCTTCCTCCTGTCTTGTTCACTCAGCTGAGCCATCACACCTGCCCGTATCCAGCAAGATATCGATTCGCTTTCCCTCAACAACCAGGGCCATTCAAGAGATGGTGATGGATTATAAACACAGATCAAGAAAACCTCAGAAGAGTGAGCAGGAACCATAACGAGAAGAGAAATTGGTTATCGACTTTGCATTTCTCTCATTTAAACATTAAGGTAGCCCAGAGCTTACAGAAGAAGCTTGAAGCAGGATGAAGCCTGCTGAATGGGTGGGTGCACTGACTTCTCTTTTCACAGGGACCCCTGCCCCCTCCCTGAGGACTCCCTCATTGCTGCAAGGCTGCAAGTCATGTGGCAGAGGCTTTGGGTCCTACTAGAATTTGGAAGTGACCCTTATCCTCCCTGTGTCCCAGGCTGCTCGCCTGTGGAGTAGAACTAGTAGTGTGTGTCTTGCGGGGTCACTGTGAGACCTGAAACATGGGTACAGGGCCTGGCTTGGTATAGCCTAGCATACAGCAGGGACTCTGCTCTGCACAGGACCCAGAAAACCCCACCAGGATCCTGTCTGATGATTCTGTGATATACCAGGCAGGACGGACTTGGAGACCGCACTCGAGACTGCTAAGGACAGGACCATGCGAGGATCCCTTCCTTCAGGACACGATTGTGTTGATGGCAATAATTAATGATAATGGTAACATGTTCTGGACACTGCTCAAAGTTTTTGGACTCTACTACTCTCCTAACCATCACTACACGCCTGGATGCCTCACTGTGTTTACTGCTGTAACCTCTGGGCTTCTCTGAAAGCCACTGGGTCTCAAATTGGAGTACAAACTACTACAAATGGATACCTGTAGGGGAGAGGAAGAGGAGTATGGGGCCGAAGAACTCTGGTCACAGTGCAGGCCCAGCAAAGCCATGACTGACCCAACTGGACCCTGTGCAGGAGCAGGTCCTCAAAGCTACTCTGTGCTCTATTCTGTGCCTCTGAACCCACAATTCCCTGGGCCACCTAGGCAAGGCTATGACCACAAGGTGACACAGGGACTGGTGGCTGTGTACTGACCCCTTAGCCCAGGGCCCAGGACACCCTCTCCTGGAGGGGCCTAGGCAGCCCAGTGCATTTTCTAAGGGGGCAAGGGTGGCACAAATGGAGAGCACACAAATGGTCCCCAGAAAAGGTGGGATTCCCATTCAGACAGTGCCATCTCGAAGGCACGCTTGAGTGGCCCTGCGGCCTGTGGACAGGTGGCACCAGCACTGGGCTCTACTGTTTAGACCTCCTGTCATCTTTGGATCACTGTATCCTATAATAGCCCTCAGGACAGGTCACATCCCAAAAGAGGAGACCAAGGATCAGAGCTCCACGCTACAGAGTCACAAGCAAAATGGCAGAGGCAGGATCTGGTCCAGGTACCCCCAGCTGACTCTGAAGCTAGGCACTCGCTGAGCCACTCTGCTTCCGCAGGCCTCCCAGGTCCCCTGCTCCTTGAGGTCTTCATGTGGCCCGACGGCTGCCTTTGTTCTGCTGCACTGAGAACTGGGGCAAGCTCAGCTTGCCTGAGAGCGCTCTGGGAAACCTGTGCCTTGCCTCCCACGGAGGGTGAGCCCCGTCCGCCGAGAGGGGCCCTGCACCCCTCGGACACAGCTGCCCCCAGGAGAGCGCTACTTCTGTGAAGGCCCCGTAAACAGGGAGGAAGGGAGGGAGGCAGATGGTCTGACCTTGGCAGATGGCTTTGCACTCATCCTTATGGAAATACCACTTCTGGGCACAGCCTTTCTCCTTAGAGCAGAGACACTCACGGAACATGAAAATAAGGCAGCAAGGTCACTGACATGGAAAGAATAGCAATATGATCCTAATGCTGAAATAAAATACAATCATGGGGGGAAATTTACCCTTAAAAATATATCCATCAGCTTAGTGGAGAAGCCTCTCACCTTCTGTCTCCACTTTGATTCACTTCCTCCCCTGAGAAGGTACCTCTGAGGGTTTCGGCAGTAGCCCTCTCTCACAGCCAGGAAAGAGCCTCGGGCCCAGGGCCCTGCCCCTGCAGACAGGATGCACCTTGGAGGGCTCAGCACTTACAACTCAGCAGTGCCGAGGGCTCACTGCTCCAGTGTGTGGACTCCAGCTGTTTCCATCCAGGCTACTGCTCTGTCCACTTTGCAGCCCAAGGACGCTCATCAAGTGTCCTGGCCTCCCCCCGCCCAAGTCAAGGGCTGACTTCTCTGTGTTCAGCTGAGTAGTAGCTGTAGTATCATTGGGGTCCTGCACTCAGATGCCAGTGTGGAGCTCCTGTGGGCTGGAGATGCGGAGCCTGCCTGTGTCTTTGGTGCTCAGATGTTAACGTGTCCTAAGGTGGCCCAGGTTCCTTCTAGGCTCTGCTCACTTTTATTCAGTCTTCTTGTGTTTCTGTTGTTCAAATCGCCTGATCTCCATAGCAGCATCTTTGCAGTCACTGTTTCTCCCACTATTTCCTATTTATTGCCAATCCCCTATAAGGAAATTGTTTTCAGATATTGTACTTTTTAACTGCATGAGGTTTTTTTAAGAATATGTTTTAAAATTATATATTAACATTGATATATTGACATTCTTTTTATAATATTTAAAATACATTTATATAGTAATATATTATTTTATGTTTATAAAGGATCTATTGGTATTGTTGCCTTGAACCTGTCACCACCAAAGAACCAAGCAGCTCTCAGAGAGGTGGAGGGAACCGGTTTACTACACCAGAGACTCAGAGGAGCGAGCGCCCTGCACGTGCCTTGTTGTTTCTTTACGTAGGAGTTTCAGGCTGGAATAAGCTGGACAGGACATGGTTAGACAGTCGTTATGTGCTACCCGGCCATTCCAGTCTTCAGTTTCAGTTCCCCAAAGTTTTGCTCTCCTCATCATTTCCCCTCTTTGATGCCCTCTCTAGTCCTGTAGGGCATCACCATCTCCAGGGGGCTGCAAGGGCACAGTGCCATGACCGAGGCAGTGGCATCCTAGTGACTGTGGAGTCTCATTAGGGTGCTCAGGAAACATGGCCCCATGGTCACAAGTAACAGGATGGTCAGCAGTGGCCCCACTAGGGGCAGAAGCCATTATGTTGATTGGCCTGGGATCCAATTCCAGGCTCCTCTTAGTCCTTCCCTTCTCCACTGGATCCTGTCCCTCAATTCCCTGACCTTAGTGGCACCCACCCCTGACTGGAATAACAGCAGCACCCTTCTCCTGGGAAGATGCATGTGCCACCCTCCTCTGCAGTGAGGTCTAGGGTGCACCTGTTTCGTAGGGTTCCAGCAGCCAGTGGATTAATGTGGCTTTGGAAGGAGAATAGTGAACCAGCCACCCATTCCATGTCATTGTTTAATTCCCAGGATGGCTGATAGGATAGCTCTACCATTGCCCTGATTCCTCTAAACCAGCTCCGAGCTGGGCAGCTATGTTCAGCCAGCTAAAACTGAGGCTAACAAAGCTGTGTTAGCCTTTTTTCCTGTGCCAGTTGCTGCCAGGGTGCAGGGCCACCTCCATGTCATGGTCTGAGAGATGGAGATTTTGGTGAGGAAAACCTGAATAGCTACACCCACCCAGTTCACCTCTATGCAGTGATAAACTGTGTCCCCACATAGATAGAACACCCCAGAGGGTAGCAGTGGGTCTCATCCTTTGACAGAATCCAATTGTGGAAACAGATTGAGCAGGGTCAGGATCCTAGAGGCCCATTCCTGGGACCAGTCTGGGGACTATGAAGGCACTTCACATTAGCCCTTGTACAGCCGAGGAGGACCCTGATGGCCATTGGCCCTACCAGTGTGCTCATGTGTACCTCTGAGGGGTTTCCCAGAAGACTCCAATTGGGTGAGCTGGGGTTTCCA
>RJWT010039839.1:0-12586 GCA_004365215.1 Cuniculus paca | reverse complement strand
AAAATCATACTTGTGATTTGGAGGATGTCTTGAGTTTTTTATTGCACTGAGATTCATTGAGAAATGTATTCTGTAATTATAAAACTCAGTACATTTCTAAGACAAGTACATCATTCATTTTATCTTCCATAAAACCATAACTGTTTTAGAAGTAACAAATGCTAACATATATGAAAAGTAAAATAAGTGAGAGCCTTTTATGTTTTATAATTTGAACTACATGAAGGGCATTCTGTAATCTTTTCAGAACATTTCACATTCATTAATTAGCACTCTTCTTTTTTTGTATGCCTTACTTTCTCTCTATACCTTTCTTTCTCTCTGTACCTTTTATTTTTTGGTGTAGGATCAAAGATCTATATTCAGAATTAAGTAGGTAATCAAAATATACTATTCTGGTCTTTACTTCATGGACCTACAGTATATGTTTTCTCTTTGCCATTTTAGTTTCATCAAATCTGTAAAAGGCAGTGCTCTTATTCCTTTGCCTCATGTCCCTGAAATTGTCTTTTCTTGTTTATTCTCCTTGGACAACCACTCTTTCTCTGTATTGTCATTTATTTTTATTTTTTAGAATTGTAAAGTTTTACCGAAAACCTGTAAAGAATCCTGTAACAAAATGATCTTACAAGCATAGAATCAACTAAGATCTTAAACTTTTTCCCAAAAAATGAGTTGTTACTTGTATCAGCAAATGTTCGTATTTTTGTTTCTGAGTATATAACATGAAATACTTGAATTTATAAATGTGACTGCCTGATCAAACATTGGAAACCTTGTGTTTTTGATTCTCTGTGGCTGTTTTTTCCTTTTTTTTGTAAACATCTCTAGAAAGAAGATCATTAGGTTTATAGAAATGACTTATGGCTACTTTTCAACAGAAGCAAAGAGAGTATAAGAACAGTATAATGCACTTAAAATGTGTGTTGGGCATCATTCCAGATAGTATAGCTGTGGAAAGATGAGTTCTAGAGTTCTATACTCAAGGGGCTATATTGTAAGGGGCTATTACAAATGGCACATGACATATGGATATAAAATGGAATATGGTAAAAACACACAAAAGGAATATGGAATATGGTAAAAAAAAAGTACACAAAAGGAAAAAAAGAGAATGGGACTTCTGAACAGATCACAGGATTTGAGACAGAGGTAACATTTGAGAGGTGAGTCTTGAACAATGTTAGTCCCAGCAGATTGATGACATTATTCTAGGTGGAAGAGAGTATAAAGCAGAAATACGGTAGTGTTCACTGAAAGTTGAGTTTCAGTGCACTGCCAAAGGCTATATAAAAGAAGTAACTTTAAAGATAGACTGGGAAAGTTCTCGAATGCCCACATTGAAGTATGTATGTTTGGATCATGTAGTAAAGGGGAGTCATGAAAGCTTATTTTGGAAGGAGAGCTTATAATGTGACCAGAAGTGCACTTGAGGTAAAATGAATTCATACTCAAATGTAGTCACAGTGTGAATAAGTAGAAAAGGTATATTTAGGAACTATTAAAATCATTTAATTAAGATGCAATCTGGGCCAGTCAAATTTGCACTAAGCTGATGGAAAAAAGTGTTAAAGAAAGATGCAGGAGACAGGTAAGTGAATGGACACTGACTTAACTTGGGAGTAAGACAAAGGAAGTTGAGTTCTTGGGCTTGGATTTCAGAAAGTAGAGCATAATGGAGCAAGCAGGCCAAGACACCAATGGGAGACAGGCAGTGTGGGGAGGCAGGAGAGTAGCTCTTTTGCAAGGCGTTCCAGTATAGTTTTAGGCTAGTTTGAATCCTGGTTCCAAAAATTACTAGTTTCGTGACCTTACACAAATTACTCAATTTTGATATAACTGAATTTCCCAATCTATAAGATGGGTTTGTCAATAGTATCTTAATAGTATCAATTTTTGAGTAGATGAGCATAATACTTATACATTATCTAGAGATTTTCTGGGCTCATTATTAGGATTCAGTTAACTAGTTTTACTATTTTTCAACCCTTATAGCTATAGCAGGTAGCTATTTTTAAAATCTCTTTCGATATAAGAAAACCAAGGCACAAAACCTGTTATTTATAGCATTCCTTTAGCCTAAAAATAGCAGTGTAGTCACCCACCCTCCCCCCGACTTTATATGTTTTAGATTTGGGATTTGGTTTGGTTTGATTTTTGTTTCATTTCTTTAAAATTCAGATACTTTAGTTCTTTTTGAGAAACTTTTTGTTCAGTGCTTGGAGCTGAACCCAGGGCCCAGTGCATGCTACCAAACACTCTTCCACTGAGTTACATCTCTAGCCCAAGGGTCCCACACTGACCTACAGGCCAATTCCCTTAAGAAATCCCCAAGAGTTGTAGTTCTCTTTATAAAATAGATTGAGTAGATGCAGATCATAAATGAGAAATAATGGGAATGATGATGAGATTAGAAGAAAGTTCAGGAGTTGATAAATATAGAAAGTTACTAACAGAAGATAAAATGAAGGAAGGATGTGTGTGTAAACACACATAGCTGTCATTATAATGTGACCAGAAATGTAATGATATTAAATATGTGTGCACTCTTGTTTCCATGTTTCATATTAAACTGACTGGTTTACTTTTATTTACTCTATAATATGTCCATTTATATAGAACATCAACCATTTGAGAAGAAGACACTGTTGAAATTTTGCTTTCTAGTTCTTTGTACCCTAGGATTTGCCTTTAATGAATAAAATGTCCAATATAAATGTAGAATCATTCTCAAAATCATTTTCTAAGAACAATAGATATTTTGCTGGCATTTATAGGGAAAAAAGATGAGGATTCAATATAAATATGAGTGTGCACATGTATGTGTATGTAGTTTGCTAAAACTGTCATTTTCAACTTTTCATCACCCAGAGCACTAGTGATGAGGCTTCCTCCCCACACCAGTGGCCCTGGGGGTTAGCTCTATGTTTCTAATGGGGGCTTCCTTGGTGGTCCCTAAGAAGTTCGGCTCAGGGGAATATGGCTCCCTAGTAGGGCTAGGACGAAAATGGAGAAAGTCCCAACCGATTGAGATGTACTCAACCCAAGGCATGGCAATATGGTGGAGTGGATTGTTCTCTGTTCTGATTCAAGAACCACTATGCTCAGAGAAGAGGGTAGAATTGTGGGAAAAGCACTAGAGTGGATCAGGAGAGTTGGATTCTTGTCCCAATTCAGCTAGTCCCATTTTATCCTCATGTAACACACACACTTGTTAATTTCCTCATCTTTAAAATAAAGAGGAGGCACTAGATGATCTCTAAATGCCTCCCAACTCCTTCAGTCAGTACTAATAAGGTCAGTCAGCATTGATTTATCTTGACATTGGGACAGTGTAAGGGATGGTAAACCTGTGATAAAGAGGCATATAGGGCACGAAGTATAAGAAAATCACTGAGGGAAAAGTAAGTCTTGCTGGGATTTGAGAGAAGGAAGGAAAAGAAACATTTCATAGGTTCATTTCACATGGGCCTTAAAGGAGAAGAATGATTGTGGAGAAAGACATGGGGATTCATAAGCAGGTACAGTTGTGCAGTTTTTGTGCCTATTTCTTGCAAGTACAGTAGTTCTTTGTTTCTGGGGCTTCCAGAGGTTTTAGTAGGAGATGATTTTGGAAAGGTTGGTCAGCTCCATGTTAAAGGGATCCATATGCCAGATAAATAGATTTACTATTTGTTCTTCCTATAGTAGGGAATCATTAAAGGTTGACTAGTAAGGGAAGTGAAATATCCCCAGTCTTTACATTTGAAATATGATGAAAAAGATAAAGGAAGAGGGAAATCCTGCTGTTCATTTTATTTTGTTTTCATCTGCTAATTTATACCCAGGTACTTTTGACTTGTATATTGATCCTTCTAGGATTATCTTCCTCTTCATACCTAGTGCTGATTTCACAAATGCAATAAAACAGTTTGCACTCAACCTCTTTGAGGTGACACTAAGAGTTTATCTTCTCTATCTCCTCTAACCACACAGGCAAGCAGAGTTGCACATGCCATTAGGAATGATAAAAAGGTGATGGACTCCAACCTTAGGAAAAAAGGAAGAAACTTTCCAGTCTTATATCCATAGATTCCTTTAAATACTTTTAAAAAACAAAGATTTTAACCCCTTAATGTTTGTCACAGTGATGTCAGTCTCAGTTGAGATCTCAAAAAGAAAAGACTATTTATTGTGTGGTTCTTCCATGTCAACCTGTAGCACCTGCTGAGCTGAGGCTGCATTGCCTGAACATAGGAAAGACAGTAAGATCAGTCCTTGAAGAATGGAGCCCTAAAGGTTGTGCTTCAGATCCATCAGGCCCCTGGGCTAGGCCTGTCAACCGTGGCTTTCATGTTTTCCATTCCTTTTGCTGAAGCTTTTTCTTCCAGTCTGTTCAGTGAGTAGAGGTCTGTGTATGTGAGCATGCATGCTTCCATCAGACAGCTTTATCATCAAGACTGTGAGCCTCTCCTTACTCAGTCATAAGGCAGTTTCATACAAGCCTTCTACACACAGAACTGAGAGTTGAAAGCTGTCATTTAGATTATAGTGGCCCTGTTTCTTATGCTTGCCAGTTATCAGCCACCATAATGTCATTAAATGGCAGTATTTTGAATATTTTACATTTCGAAGTGTTGTAAAATACTCATTACATGGCAGTCATCTCAAGAGACCAGATGTCTGACCATTCTCATGCAAACACTTATTTACCTGGTAATTACACATTTCAGTTGAGAAACTTATGTTTCCAGTTTATTTACAGGTGATATTCATTCTCATTCTCTCTCTCTCATTCTCTCTCTCTCTCCCCATCTCTCTCTCCCTTCTTCCCACTCTCTCCCTCCCTCTCTCCCTCCATGTTTGCCTCTCTCTCTGTCTCTCTCGTATTGTATTAATTTTCTCTAAATTTCATCAGTGCAAATGTAGTCACCTTGATGCACCAATGGACTAAATGAATTTCATTGATGTGTAAACATTGTTTAAACAGTTTCAAATGCAACTTTAGAAACAGTGTTTATGAACCTGTTTGCTAGTATTTAAAAATGCATTGATGAAATTGGCTTAGTCTGTGCCCTTTATTACATTATCTATTCTCAATTACATAGACATTGTGGTTTTTTTTGTCTATATTAGTTGTAAGTAACCAACATAAAATAAAATAATTAAAAAATTCCCAGCTATAGAGTAGTATGGCATTTAATTTGGTTTAGAATTGATAAATCTTGGAAAATACTTTCAGAGTGCCATATCAGCTATTAAAATAATAGGAAATGCATTCAGGAGGTTCAACTGGCATTATTGTTTTACTCATTCTCCTACTTTTTTTTCTCTTCTGTCTCTATTGCTTTTCAACTTCTATTCACCCTCGTCCCATTGTTGTGACTCCATTACTAAATTCCAAGCTATCAACCCTGAAATGTAACATAAAACATTAAATGTTTTCACTAATTGTAATCTGCTAAAATTCAGGCTCTGTGTTGAAGCATTTTTATTTTAATTTCAGAAGTAGTGTTTAAGTGATGACATGCAGTAATTTGTTCATTCTTCTGTCAGTATAATTTAGAAGGCAGTGGCAGATAAACATAGCAATACAAGATTCATTTACGGTGACACAATGGCAGATACACAGAGCAGAACCCTGCCTATGAGATAAAGTGGACTGAGTGACTTATGCAGTAATTAGGGGATAATTGTCATTAACCTCACAAACAGTAGTTTACCCATATTGTTTAAAAGGCTCCAGGATGCGTAATGACAAGGTAATCTGTCAGAGCGCTAGGGGGAAATATTAATAAGATTTGTGCAACCCTGGATAGAAAATATGCAGAAAGCGGCCACATTAAGCTAATTGGTGGATGAATATACACTTGTAAAAGTGCTTCTAATGGCACGTTTGCTGCTCTCCAAATGACTGCCGTTAATGTGGAGAAGTGGGCTGCTTAGAAAGTCAGGACTGCTGGGACGAGAGGGTATTAAGGCATGCAGACACGGTTATTACCTTGTGCTCTATAATGCATTCTTCTTTCTATTATCCTTTATTTTGAGTTTCTGAGTTTTTTGTTATAGTAACATATATTGATTATTTACTTCTATTATTCTGTTTTTGATCTATATTTGTTCAGTCAGCCACCAACACCAAATCGTTGCTCTTTTGTGGCCAAATTAAAATATATAATGTCTGTATTGATACCTGGATAGAAATATGAATATACAGAAGCACAAATTATTAATGCATATGTAGATTTATAATTATACACACATGTGCATGTGTGGGTGCCCTTTATAGAACACATTTAATCTGAACAATCAAAGGCAAGTGTATCCATCAACCACCTTGTGTATGTGTTACAAGTAATAATGTGTTGTTCCCTGATGAATGCTAAAGCAGGAAATTAATCTTTGTGTTCTACTGTTATCCTTATATCCAGGGAAGAACAAAGTTAAAGCTCCCAATACATCTTTCTGTTCAATCACACACTTAGTCCTCAGTGTGTTTTATGGAATACTCAATCCTCACTGTTACGGAATACTACTTAGTGCATGCTCCATCCCTTTCTCCCCCTGCTCCCTCACATCCTAACGAATATGTTAAAGTTCCTTTGGGTTGTTCAGTCAGCTTCAGTTGTGAAGTAATTTGAAGTACAGTATGTGAACAAGAATTAAGCATTCAAGCTTTGGAAACCCTATTACCAGTGTTGAGAATCTTGGGTATGCTGATAAAACTTCAAAGATTAGAGATTGTAGCCTTATATTTTCCCAAGGTTTTGACTTTACTTGATGTGTAAAATCACCTTTATCATGACAAAGGCTTTTTTTTGTTGTTGTTGTTCGTTTACATCCATTTTTGCCATTTACAACACATTATATGAAAGCAAACTGGGAAAAGCCGGGGTCTTTGGCATCAATGGTTAGAAATGTAAAGCCCCAACACATCCCCACAGATACGCACAGACTTCCTATAAATTCTATGTCAGAACTTTGGTAATAGGAGAGTAGGCAAGCTAGAAAATGTAAGCCCCAAAGCAAAAAATGTCAGAAAGGGCTCTGGCAAGTTTTGTTTACTGCAAAGTGAGCAGATTTATAGCTGCCCTAGGACTCATGCTTTATCTTTATGTCCAAGGGGAAAAGAAAACAAGACTATTTGCAGGGACCATCCCTCTCCTTTCTCCTGTTCTCAGTGTTTTCTGTGAGGATTTCAAACTGTTCCTCTGGTGTCCTAAGATATAAAATGATTTACTCTCTAGAATCTGAGTGATCTCCAAGTGAATAACGTGAGTCTATTTAAAGAGTTTGAGAGGAAGGTATTGTATACAAATACAGCTGTTTTTTTTTTAAGAGCCACACAGATCTCAAGAATACAGATATTTATTTATATAGCTTTATAAATGTATAACCTTCTCTTTTGAATAGTTGAATCTTTGTTACAGAATTTTCACAAACCCTAGCAGTGTGACTTGGGGGGTTTCCGAGTCCCTTAGGGACTTCTTGAACAGTTTCTCCAGCTTCAATCAAAGTTTTCATTTGAACTGATCATTATATTATAAAAGTCAGAAATAATCCAGAAGAATCAGACCTCTAATCATACATGAATTAGCAACCCAGACAGAACCATTCAGGAAGCAGCCAAAATACTGTTATAGGGTAGTAGAAGAACTCTCAGAAAAAAAGTGTGTTTTCAGTCAGAAATACACACATTTTGAAAATAAATTGAATATACAAGTTGGCTAAGATGAAAATGCCAGAGTTTAAAACACTTTAATTGAAAATATTTGTGTGTTTAAATTTCAGGCATAAGTGTGGAAAAGTGGAATTTTAAATCTGATTTTAGCAAGATTTAGAAATTGTAGTAAGATTTTAGTTTATACATGGAAAAACCGAAACTTGATATTGTTGATTTTATTTATTTATTTATTTAGGTGTCCTTTACTTGTTCTTCACTTTCTTTTGGGATTGAATAGATGTAAGTTATAATAAGTATAATCAAAACTTACAACTGAGATGAAAAGTCTGTTTTAGTCTTCAAGTACAGAGTTACATATTCTGTGTTTAATGTTTAAGACTTGTGGGTAATTTTATAGTAAATATTAATATGCTAGGATTAGCAGTTTAGATTTAGGGTTTTCTATTTTGAATCTTGTGATATCATTATCAAATATAATATATCTTAAAAAGTTTCTCATGCTTGATTTACAATAGAGATGGGTAATTTGAAAAAATATTTTTGACTTTATGAGTCCAATTATAGACATTACAGAAAAAATAATTTAGTCCTCTAAATGTTTTATATGGCAGAGTAAAGCAGCTGCTTTATTTATTTGCAAACACAAGGAAATTCATATGACTGGTTGTAATCGAAACAAGCTGAAATTCCTGGGTACAAAAATCCTGACAGACCTTTAACAGAGGTTAGCTGGAGCTTCTGTGATTTAATATAACACCAGAATGATCCATTATAATCACAGTTTTTGAAATAAAAATGCTGTCATACATACTGTTACAGAGGAGAAAGGGAACAGTACTCTACAAATTATATATCCTTATCTGGTCCATAATCAAGAACATTCTATGACAAATTGAATTTTTAAAGTCCAAAGTCAAGCAGTATGTTTTAAAAATCATAAGAACCATTTAAAACTAGTGTCCAGTGAGAAACATTGATCTCCCTACTCCCTTTTTTCTTTTAATTTGCTCTTTATTTATACTTTGAGTTTCTTATATAAGAGAAACCATGTGATATTTAAGCTTGTGTGTTTGATTTATTTCACTTAACATTATGATCTCAAGGTGCATCCATTTTCCTGCAAGTGACTCAGGTTTATCTTTATGGCAAAGGGGAAGGGGGATAAAGTAATGAAGGGAAGGGGATGAGAGCGAAGGGAACAGGGATCTAAACAACAACAGCAACAACAACAACAAAAACGGAATTAGGATGTGTTATGTATATGTACCAACTCCACACAAGGAATATAAACATTATATACTCTAAACGTGCAAAAAAGAAGAAAGGGGGGTCAAAGGATGGATGGAAGGGAGAGGGAGAGAAGGAGAAAGGGGATGAAAAATGAATTCAGATGAATTATGTATATATACCAACTCTCCACATGAAATATAAACATTATGTCCTATAAACAGGTAGTGAGCTTGGTGTGGTGGCACATGCCTGTAATCCCAGCACTCGGAAGGCTGAGGCAGGAGGATCACCATGAGTTTGAGGCCAGCCTGAGCTACATAGTGAGTTCAAGTCAGCCTGAACTACAGAGTGAAACCCTGTCTCAAAAAAACCAAAACAAAACAAGACAAACAAAAACATACACTAATAAAAAAAGAGCTAGAGCCCTGGCCTTTGCATAATGTTATCTTGGTTAAAGAGGTAATCATTTTGGTATATTCAACTTTTCAGTACATTTTAAAATCATTTTTAATTTATTTTGTTTAGTCCATGTTTGAAGTACATGGTTATACTCAACTTGGGGAGTTGGTCCATATATGTAACACATTTTAATTCTTTTACACTCCCTTCCCCTCCTTTCCTACGCCTCCATCTTGTGGTCCCCTTTCCATCTGCAAAAGATCTATCTCCCTGTTTCCTATGATCTTTTGTATTACTATTTAAATTATTTATACTTTCAGTTTCTCATATTAGAGAAATCATGTGATATTAAACCTTGTGTGTCTGATTTATTTCGCTTAACTTATGATCTTACAGTGAATCTATTTTCCTTCAAATGTCTCAAATTTATCCTTCTTTATAGCAGAGTAGTATATAAGCACCACTGTAGGAACCAGCCTGTGAGTTTATTCCTGACCAACGGGGAGGAGTGGGAGATCAAAGACAAGACACAGAGATAATTTTGAAAGAGAGACTGGGGGGCTCTTCCCTCTAGTGGACAAAGAACCATGAGAATTTGGTACCTTACTTTTATTTACTTAGACAAGGGGGAGGGAGCAAACAAATATGGTAGCAGAAGATACATCTGTCTCCTGGTATCTATAGTATATACTCAGGTACACAACTGGATGCTTCTCTGGAACTTGCAACACTTCTTGCTGCCAAAGGAGGACAGCTTGTTTTTATCCTTTGTGCTGGCAGAGAAGGTCAGTTAGGCCTCTGTCGTCATTATCTAATCTCCTACATAATGCATTTTCTTTATCCATTCATCTGACTTTCAAGATTTAGTCATTATAATGAGTTTTACTGCTATAAACATGGATATGTACCTATCATTGTAATATGTCTTTAACTCTTTTAGGAAGATACCTAGAAAGAAAAGAGCTGAGTTAAATGGAATTTCTAGTTTTAGTTTTTACTCTGTACTGATTTCCATAGCAGTTCTATGACTCTGGATTCCCACTAGCAATGAAGTAGAAGGGTTCTTTTTCCCTCAACAGCCTCACCAGCATTTGTTACTGTTTGATTTCTTGACGATACACATTCTTTCTGGAATAAGATGAAATTTCAGTGTTGGTTTCCTTTACATTTCTGTAATGGCCAGAGATGTTGAAGATATTTTCAGGTATTTATTGGCCATTTGTATATCATCTTCTGAGAAGTATCTATTTCAGTTGTCCATGTTTTGATTAGGTCTTTTATTTGGGAGAGTCTAAATTTTTTGTAGTTTTTTTTATATGTTTTGTGTATTAGTCTTCTATCCAAGGAGTAACTCACAACATTTTTTCTCCATTCTATAGAGTTGTCTTTGCTCTGTTGGTTGCTTCTTTTGTTGTGTGGAAACTTTTTGATGATTCTTGATGCGACTTCTTGTGTAATTAGGGTCCTGTTCAGAAAGTCCTTGCCTATTCCTACGTCTTCAAGAGTTTTACCTGTTTTATCTTCCAGTAGGTTAAATGTTTGTTTTTCTGTTTAGATTTTTGACCCATTTTGATTTTAGTTTAGTATGTGTTGAGAGATATGGGTGTAAGATTCATGTGATAGCTTAGTTTTCCTGGCACCATTTGTTAAAGAGATTATTGTCAGTGTATGTTTTTGGCCCCTTTGTCAAACATCAAATGACTGAATCTACCTGGAATTGTTTCTGTATCCTTTCTTCTATTCCACTGACTGGAGTGTCTATTTTTGTGTATCATCCTGTTTTTATCACTGTAGCTTTGTGATATAACTTGATATCCAGGAATGTGATGCCTCCTGCTTTGTTCTTATTGCCCAGGATTGCTTTTGCTAGTCTTATGTAACTCCTGGTTTAATATAAATTTTAGGATTGTTTTTTCTAGTTCTGTGAGGAATTCTGTTGACATTTTTATTGGCATTAAATCTATATATGTCAGTTTTGAAAGTATGGCCATTTTAGCAAGATTGATACTGTCTGTTCGGGTGTTGTGGGTATCATTTCATTTTCTAATGTCCTATTCAATCTCTTTTATTCACAGTATTATCGTTTTCATTATGGAGGTCTTTCACATCTTTTATTAGGTTAATTGCTAAGTATTTAATTTTTCTTGAAGTTCTTTTGAATGGTATTGTTTTCCTAATTTGTTTTTCAGTGGGTTTATTATTGCTATCTGGTGGAACAATGTTGATTTTATATGTGTGTGTGTGTGTGTGTGTGCTGATTTTGTAACCTGCTATTTTATTGAATTTGTTTAATTAGTTTCTGGAGTCTTTTGTGGAATTTTCTGGGTCTTCTATTTAAAGGATCATGTTATCTGCAAATAAGGATAATTTGACTTCTTCCTTTCCTATACATATCACCTTTTTTCTTTCTCTTGGTTGGTTGCTGTCACTAATTTTTTGAGAACTATATTGAATAGGAGTGGTGATGATGGACACTTTTGTCTTTTTCCTGATTTTAGAGGAGATCTTTTAGTTTTTCACCATTTAGGATGATGTTGGCAGTATGTATGTTACAAATGGCTTTTATCAGAGATAAGCTCATTCAATACCTATTTTCTTAGGGGCTTTTTAAAGTCTTGAATAGATGTTGGATTTTGAGAAAGCCTTCTTCCATGTCTGTTCAGATGATCATGTGATTTTTATCCATTCTATGTTCATTTGTAAGATTGGCCTTTACTTGTTTTGAGTCCTTGTCTAGTTTTGGAATCAAGATAATGCTAGCTTCAGGAGTGAGTTTGACAATATTACTTTCTTTTCAAATTCATTAAAGATCTTTGAGGAGATCTTCCCTGAAGTTCTTTTAAAATTCAGTGGTGAATTTATCAGGTCCTGGGCTTTTCCTCCTTGGTAGGGTTTTGATTTTTTTTTTAAATTACTATCTCAGCTACATTGCCTGTTATTCAGTTACTCAGAAGTTTTGTATCTTCTTTGTCCACTTTGGTGCTTAATTTGTATTAGGAATCTATCCATCTTCTATGGGTTATCCACTTCATTGAAGTACAGGTTTGGGAAGTAGTTACTAATAATCTTACAAATTTTGGCAGTGTCTTTTTCATTTGCATTTGCATGGATATGGACCTTCCCTTTTTTTGGTGAGATTAGCTAACAGCTTATTTTATTATTTTGAAGAAGCATCTGCTTTCAGTCATTGTTTCTTTGCATTTTATTTTTAGTATCAGTTTTACGAGTTTCTGCTGATCTTTCTAATTTCCTTCTTTGTACTAGCTTTGGATTTGGATTGTTTTTCTAGGGAGT
>RJWT010039838.1:0-12596 GCA_004365215.1 Cuniculus paca | reverse complement strand
ATGGTTTCTACTGTTACCTCTGATTTCATAGCCTCATGTCTCAGCATTCTTTTGGATTAGCCATTTTTCTGCTTAGAGAAACTCAAGTGTATGAATGTTGGCATCTTTTACAATTTCGTAGATCCTTGCCCCTCAAACTCCAACTCTATTTAGATATACAGGGAAATTAACAAAGCATTTCTCAATAAAAATTTACCAAGATTTCACACATACATACACACATGCACACACGTAGAGTACTACATGCAATTTATTTTCTGTAGATTAAAAGGAGAATTTTCCTACTATGTATGTTACATAAATTGTATTTGTGGTGAATTGGTAACTGGTGGTCAATTTCAGCACCAGATGAACTAACTCAGCCTGGTGCTGAGCATGGATGGCCCACCTGAGGGTCGTTGCCAGCATAAAAGGAGACGTGGAGAGGAAGAGAGAAGCATTGTGGGTTCTCCTAAGTGTTGCTGTTGTTTGACGCCATTGGTTCTACTGGAGGAGCTTGTCATGCTGGCTTCCCTGATATGAACTTGGCTATTATCATCAGAGGAGCTGGGGACCTTGTCATTGAGAACCACGGCAGTTCACTTTGAGGGAGCTCTGGTACTTACTTTGAGCATTGCTTCCTGGCTCCAGAAGGGAGAATGTTGTGCTAGTCAATCTCCAGGAGAAGCTTGTCACACTGGCTTCCTGATGTGAATTCAGCTGTTCTCATCATCTGAGGTGCCTGGGACCTCATCTCTGAGGATGGCTGTGGTACTTTTTGGGGAGCCCTGCTCCTTATTTTGAGTGTCGCTTCTTGGCTTCAGTGCAGAACCCTCAACCTACTAACTCAGATCCTTTGCCCCACTGGCATAGACTTTCTAGCTTCCACTGCTAACCTTTGGGCCTTCCCAGTGCAGATTTGTGGGACACACTTGCATGAGACATTGTTGTGGGCTCTAGGCCTCCAGCTGGACTCATGGGGGACATTGTTATGGGCACTAGGGTTTCAGATGTACTCATGCAGATTATTGCTATGGGATCCAGGTCCTTGGCGGGATTTTCTAGGTCTTTATTGTGTGGACAGATTTCCTGCACTTTCTTGTATTTAATTCTGAGTGACCATCATTATAAATAATATAAATTCTGTGTCATGTACATAATTGTTCTTCTTGCAACCCCTGACTACAATATTGCTCTCACCAATAAAGTTTGAAATAGTAATAGTTTCTACCCATGCTTGCCTAAAAAAGTGCCAAGAACCTAAGTACTATTCAAAGAATAATTCCCTATTTATTTACATCAGCCTAGATAGTTTATATGTAAAATATTACCTGTATTGAATACTTGGCAATATATTGTCATTAATGAAAATTTTGTCACTAATACTAATATGCTTTCAACTGGCTTCTTAGAGAAATTTTGATATTACCTTTTAAACAATTCAAGTATTAAAAAGATGATAATTGGAACCACAGGATAATGGAAACTGAGTCCAGTTTTCTTGCAGGTGTTGCAGTTCTGAAGAACTTTATTGAACATCTCCTCCACAACCGTGATTGAGCAGTCCAGAACCCCCTCCAAAAATGTGATAGTCCTTTGTGTAATTCAAGAGCATGATAAGATTTGGGTTGAAAATCATTAAAATTTTATGTAACCATTCTCTGGAGCACAGAACTTGCAGAGAACATTTCTGTCAATCAATTATACATGTCAGTTTTTATACTCACCCTTATTTTTACGTTTAGTCTTTAAGCATATGTATAGCAGGTTTCCCATAAACTCATTATGCTGTAACTATATTAAAAGTCGTATAGTGTATATTTCTTTGGAAAAAGTCTTCTGGAGGGTCAGATTGACAGGCATTAATATGTAATCAGAAACCCCCAGCTGTGGCTCTCCCTCACAGTTTGAAACCATTCATACATATAAACTGAAGACTTACTGAAATCGCTAGTGCACAGTCTCCAGTTACTGTAAATTAGGAAGTAAATTTTCAAAGGAAACTATATGAGTAGATGGATAAGTTAATTATTTTAATTGTAGGCATCATTTCACAATGTTTTTGTGTGTTGTAATTTTCAATAAACATGGTTTTGATTTTTCATATATACTGAAAATATCAAATGGGGAAGCAGGTCTTAATCTTAAGTGCCTGAGTTAAATCCAAAGTAAGAAGTGTTTTTTTTTTGTGTGTGTGTGTGTGTGTGTGTGTGCCAGAGGGGATCGAATTCACGATCTCACACTTGTCAGGCAGGCGCTTATGCCACTGAGCTAAATCCCCGGCCGGCCAAGGTAAGAATTTATTGATGATGTAACTGCCTTTATACTTATATATTCCATTGCCTCACTAACCTGATGTATTACTGTGTAGGAAGGTGCAGGATTACCCCCAGGTTAAGCAGTTTACTAGGAAGAGCTACAAAACTCAGCAAGAAATCTTTTGCAGCAAATGATACAAAGTAAAGCCAGAAAAGAGTAATGGTGCAGAGGCTGAAGATCAAAACCATCAGGGTCAGGCTTGCAAAGTCAGTCCCTACCCTGTAGAGTCACACATAGGACATACATATTTAATACTTTCAGCGTCAGTGTTAACACAAGGGAAGTATTGTTTATCAGGGAATCTCATTTGAGACTCCGTGCTTGGGCACAGATCCTGCACACATCTTTTGACTAGCTGGTATAAAAATTCCAGAGTTCTAGGAAGAAAGCTGGTGTTTGGCACAAACCATATGGTTTGTACAATTTGGGCATACTGAACCATCTTTCCCAGTTTTAGGGATCTTGGGAATGTTCCCCAAGTCCAAGTTCCCAAACATTAGTGAAGATTCAGTCTTACAAGCATCCCTCTCTATTTTACTCTTTTCTGCACAAATTCTATCATAGGAAATAACTTTTTTCATTTTATATGTATATCTATCATGTCACTTACAATTATTTTCATCGTGATAAAGCCAACTGTGTGTTCAAACATGAAAATAGCAAGATGTACAATAGCATACATGCCCTTAGACTGTATTTGAACCAACTTAGATAAATATTAAAACCTTGAGAAAACAGATAATAGTAACATAGCTAGGAAATGTTAAATTTTTAGAAAGTATTGCCTTTGTTATTTTACTGATCTTTAAGCATGGCTTGATTGACATCTGACTTGCAAAGTTCCTGAGAACTTTCTTTTTAGAGTGAACTGACTTCAGCATGCCTCATTGACAAAAGCACCTATCAATCTTTTTTTGTTCTCATTGTGTCTGTTATTATTCTACTGACCAACTTTCCAAGTCAAGGGATAGAGCAGTGTACCCTTTCCATGGAAATGAGGGAGACAGATAAAAGTTTTGTTGAGAAAAAAGCTCTAGTCTACCATACAATTTATTATTCTGAATATAATCTTACAGTGTGTTTTCATCTGTCATGTCTTATATAACCCCAATCTAATTTTATATATCAAGAAAGTAAAGTCCTGGTTTTATTCATTTTAAATGGTTTTATTGACGCTTGTCCTTTAACTAGTATTATGAACTTAGGGTTAGAGTATAGACAAGGGGGAGAGGAGGAAGTTTATTCTAGTTTATAAAGTGTCTGAAATTTAAATGTGGAGTATCGTTTCTCAGTAAAGAATAAAGTTCCCTTTGCCAAGAGGCTCATAAATTCTCACTGGATTTTTAGTTTACGATTTCTTGATCACTTTTTTTCTGCAGTTCTGTTTAAGGTCTTTTCCAATGTATTATGCTGCTTGAAATAGAAGCATTTTCATATCTCTAGCCCATGGAGTTTCCTTCCAACTTACAAGTGTCTCATGGGCTCTAAAGACTCAGTTTTGTGCAACTTCTTTAAGGCTGAGTGACTGAAAGCAACTGTGTTTGATGATTACTGCTCCTTTATTTTTAATCTTGGGGAAATACAAACTGCTGCTAAGGTCATGAAAATATGCTGCACTACACTTGAAAAACACTGGTATGTTTATAACATTATGTTCACACTGTTAATTAAATAAAAACTGAAGTGATGTGTGGCAGGGATAATTTTTAATGTGATTTGCGTCCAAATCCACACCGCCAATAGAATCTTTAACCTTTCTTAAAAATAGACTAATTCCTTTTTATTTTGCTGAGGGTGCAGAGGCTCCAAGAAATGACTGGCCACTGTGTTTTAGTGCAGAGGTATATTCCCAGGGGCTATTTCCTTAGATCTGTTTAGGGCTTATTGATAGTCATTACCGTCACTGACTAGTTGCTTCCTTGTCTGCTGTTAGTTTTCATATGTGTTGTATTTTCTGAACCAGATTATAAGTCCCTTCAGGTTAAGAATTTTATCTTTGCATCATATCATATCATTTTGGATTCCCTTAAAACCTATATGACTGCAGTGAGGCACAGAAAAATAGGAATAACAACCAATGATTATAATTTGCTTATAACAATTATTAAATTGTATATCTCAGTCAGAAACACATTGTCCATGAAAGCTTCATAAAATCCACATTTATTTCACACTAAAAGATGTTCCAGGGATGCTAGCATAGAACACCCATGGCAGTTTTGGCCTAGGTTTATAAACCCATCCCTTATCATCACTTACTTGGGCTGCTTTGACTTCACTACACTAAACTTCCTGCTTTCCTTACCATTTTTTCCTAGTTCATGCCTCTCTGTGCGAGATTTTGTGCCTAAAGTGTCTGTCTTTAACCTGTTAATACTTTATCTCTCAACATCATTGTGACTTATCTTAGAACATTGTCCTTGATCCTGTTACCAGGTTGGGTTCTTGTCCAAATTTTTGATGTCTTGCATAAAAACTTGAGCAGGACACGCAAGAACTGCAGCAGAATTAATAATTTGAGAAAGAAAAGACAGGACACACTCCACTGAGTTGGAGCAGGCCAATGAGAAGAACTCACAGCAGTAAGTAGACTTTATGATGACGGTTTCAAACCTTAGGAGTTTGGAGTGGGATTGAGGGTTTAGTCTTAGGTGTGACTCCTGCTAGTGACTGGCTCAACTTAACCACTCCATCAGATGCTGAAAGTTTTTCACCTTCTGTGGCCTTTGGAAGCACTCTCATGGTTTCAGAAGCCTACATTGAGGTCAAATCTGCATAGTCAACGACAGAGTAATTAGAATTGCAGTCTTCCAAGTGTTGTAGAAGACCACTGAGTGCTTGTCTGGGGACATGTTATATACTGTGTAAGCTAAATTACCTCATTACCTTTTCTCATTGTGTTTAGACCTGGACATCTTAATCCTGTGCTAATGTTTAACTCAGAAGGTGGATCTAGTTTTAGAAAGCAGATCCAAGGTGGTCCCTCCCTTTTTTCTCAGTTGGCATTTTGGTTACCCTGTGTTTCAGCCCAGTAAACAGGCACCAAGTCAGGCCAACCCTCCCGTCTTTTCCAGCCATTTTCTTGGTTACCTCCTGCTTCAGCTTCCCCCTGACAGGTATAATTCTCATAAATCTTTATGGGATGTTGAGAGTCTAGTGGTCTCTTGTTTAGGAGCTGTTTCCAGCTGAGTGTGGTTCTTGTTCTTACCTATAGAGGATTATGGATATATCACTGACTAACTCAAGGGCTGGAGAAAGGGTTGGTCCATTCACCTGTGGGTTGGAGGCTGGGCATAGCAACATGGCCTTGGTGACTTGGTTGAGTTGGAAGTGGCTCTAAGGTAGAAAAACAGAGCCACTTTTATAGGGGTTGGGTTAGAAGGGGCATAATCCATGTTCAGGATTTGAGAGATGCTGGAATCCCTGTTGAACTATTATTTGCAGGTGGAATTGTTGGACTCTGGAAGAGATAAACTTTGTAAGACAATTAAGTAAACAAGGACTAAACAAAAGTAAGAGAACAATGTCTGCCATGGGACAAGAAAAGGTAGTAACTAGTAGAGCCAGCTCTAGGTATGTTTTCAAAAGAGACAAGTATTGAGCCCTTGTTTTCTAAATTGGGATGTCTGATCATTTAGTGTATTTACGGCTCGTTGTACAATACCTGCTTGGCTGGTATAGTAACAGCATCATTCTTCCAAAGATGTGCAGAGACCTCCCTGTGCTGCAGTAAGCATTTCTAGACTTCTGTGGTTTTGAAGGGTGGGTGTTGCAGCTAAGGAATCTATTTGATCTTATAAAACCTTTAAGATAGTGAAGATCTGGGAAAGACTTTCAGAGAGCTCCAGGGAGAGGCACTGAAGCTTGACAGCTGGAGGTGAAGTGAAGAGGATGTGGGAGAAGCTGAAATTTCCTGGTCGGTCTGTTAAGAGTATCTTTAAATTGATCTAGGACAAACACATGATGTTAGCAGATAGATGTTATTATCAGACACTTAGGTTTAAAAGCTCTTTTCGTAGTAGTCTCTATCTCTATCGTTTGGTAGAAACACTTATGATTTTGACAGTTCTTATGTTTTGTTTTGTTTTTTAATCCCCTCTTGTCTTTATGAGAATGATTTTTAAGGCATTGCTTGACTCATCATCATTTTCATTGTCCCTCCTTGTAGGAATGCTGTTTCTGGTGTTGATTTTATCTGGTCCCATGTTGGAGGGGAGTGTCTGTCAGTTTAGAGTGAGTGTCATAAATTGTTTTTTGACACATTTAAGCATCAAAGAGGTTTTGTAAAGGGTAGCTCTTAGATCAAGTTTACTGGAGTCTATTTTTAAATATAAGTGTACCTGTTTCATAGTTGATGGTTAATATTGTGAAACATTGAGTCAGAGCTTTCTTGGGAGTTGTACTTTTATAGAAGTTTAAGACCATAGATACTAATTTAAGAAATCAAATATAAACCAAACTGACCAGAGCAAGACAGGTTGAATTTGCCTAACAGTTTTAAACCAACAAATGATTTTTGTTTTATCAGTTTTATCAAAGATAATCAAAGAAAGAACTAATTTTTACTAGTACTTGTTGGAGATTTTGTTGTTCCTTTTTTGTCAGTCTAATTGTAAATGTTATAGAGAAGAGTCAGAACTGGATGACAAAAGATTTAAAACAGTGATAGTTCAACTTCTGATGAGTTTAATAATTGACAAGAGAACTTATTTATTTTACATGACATGTTAAGATCATAGTTATGACTAACAACATTGCATTAGTACTGAGGGCTCTCCTTTGTTTATGAACATATTTCTTAGGTGCTTAATATCCAATTCTTTTTATTATCAAAATGATATTGTTTAGAATATAACACATATGCCTGGACTGAAAAAGTCTGTTACTATAAACAATTTTGATTTGAGAGTTCACCAGTATGGCAAGGTACATTTTTAAAACTTCATGCTTTAGAAGGCTTGTACACCTGGGTAAAACACATGTACACAATGTACAGAGCAGGCAGTAATAACCAGCATCAGAGTTTCATAGAAGTTTTTTTATATCATAGAACTTCTTTACAAATCAGTTTAGCAATGGTCTGACAGACCTATTGATATTGCCATTATATGCTAAGACTATGCTACCCTTAATGCTGTAATTATTGATTAATCTGTACATCTTTACCAAACTGTATGTCCTTTGAAGAGAAGAGCCCTACTGTACAGGAATTTTGCTTCCAGCACCTGTGAGGTCCAGTAAAAGATAGGCCTTAAATACAGGTTTAATGAATCAATCACCAGAGATCTGAAGAAGTACAGAGAGATATCTCCCCACCTGAAATTGCCCCTATAAGTAACTTATTGGTATACTAGGCATGTTGGCAACCATCTTGACTCTGGATCCTGGTGCAAATCTAAAAGGATAAGAAATAACTAAAATTAAACTGTATTTCTTTTGAAATGCAGTCATTTCAGGCAGCTAAATCTGTATTTTAAAAAAAATCTGTCATTTTCAAAGGATAATTACATAAATTTCAAAGGGAAACTCTAAAATGTACCATAAGTTTCTTAAATAGTCATCGATACTAAAATTTCAGGTGAAATTTTATTTGTAACCTTTGAATTATTAAAATTTACCATGTTTGTCCCTCTCCACAAATGGTAGTGCTTTATTGCTGTCATCATCACAGTATTTTTACTTGTTCTACACCAACTTAGTATATTCTCCTGAGTTTCTACTTAATATCCTTATCTACATTTGACAAAATAATTATTGTAATCTGGATCAACACACTTCATTGTGAAATTGAGGACTTTAATTCTATTTCTTCTTTATATCCACAGAATATAATTGTTTAATCTCTAAGATATTAAATTTGTTATTTTACATAGCATTTTATGGAGATTCTATGTAATTACTAGAAAACCACTATTCTTCTAGACTTTTTCAAATAATAAATTATAAAATAGAAGAGGAAGTTTGTAAATATATCTAGAGTGCTTTATAAAAGTAGGTTCTTGATTCATTAAATAAGTCTATGAATAAATGGACTTGAAAAGTTAATGTTCCATATTTTATTATAGCATCACATGAACTGATTGACACCTGAATTTTGAACACTGAAAGTTATTTAAATGTCCATTCTGAAGCAAAATAAATATTGATATCAGTACATATTTGAGTCATTAAGCTTGCTTTTTAGACATTGTGTCTACCTTTGCTATTTTTTTTTGATTTTTGATTTCTAATTTTATTAGTATGTGTTTGTATTACAGAATGGTTACATTAATCGTGGAAAGTTAAAATGCCTCCATTGTCCTTGAAGAACCCTGTTCCCTACTTTATACTCACATGAATAATGTGCTACTTCAGATGTCTGTCTAGAGCCATTTGGCAGGCAAGAATACTCTGTTGTTCTCAGTGGGCTGGCACAGAAAACATCAGGGTGCAGTCACCTCAAAGTTAAGAGCACTGTTGAACAGCTCCCAGAGAAACCCTCAAGAGTCGTTAGCTTGATGACATTCTGAGAGAGGCACGCCCATGGGATCGAGTATAGCTTGATGATGAACTGAATATGTACATAATACATCTTAATTACTTTTATGCCTTTTCTCTCCTCTCCCTCATTCCTCCATTCTGGTACATTGGCTATTTCAAAATCCACTATTATCTCCATGTGAGTGATGGTCGACTACTACATGAATTTACTTTAACTAGAACTGTTTCTCAGAAAAATTTTATTTTCTATTTACAGGTTATACTCAGCTATAGAAAAATTAACATGGACTTTAAATGGTTAAAATGGGAGAAAAGCTACTTGTTTCTGCATGTCAGTGTAAGAGACTGCACACTGTTGCATAAATTACCTCTGCATTGCTCATTTATTTTCTTGCACTAGTGTAGCAACTATACCTGCAGCTCCTCAATCTAATAGTATCGCCTTCTTCAGCTTCTGTGAATCGTAGGACAAGTTTATATATACTCCAATGGCTGCTGCTTCTGTTCATCACTCCATCTGCAGTGCAGACCGTGAGGACCAACCAATATGGTTTCATTTTGTCCTCAAAGTTTGTATTCACTCTCCCTGGGTTCATGTGCACTATTTTTTTCTGATGACTAGTCTTGCTGATTTAGAAGAACTTTAGATGGTCTGTTAGAAAAGGGGCGATCATTCTCCATAGACTTATTCATCAGTTTTCATAACTGCATAAGGTCTAGTCTCTATAACAGATCTCATTTCACATGGATCATGATAAGTCTGATTCTTTAAACAATTCTTGTTATATCCCATTCCACATCTGTGTAGGCTTTTTGTGTGACATTCATATCACAGATAAATCACAACTGATGTAATTTCATTAGAATGATTCAAAGTCCTTATGATATGATATAATTCTGTAGTGTTGGAACCTAGAATTACATGTAGCATGTGTGGTGAAATTAGGGACATGTCGTTGTTTTGTATTCAATTATAGGCACTCATTTATATGGTGATTTAAAAACTTGTAGGAAAAAATAGAATAATTTGTATTATAGCTAGGAATTTCAATGCTTCATAAATAGTACAATAAATTGAAAATCATAGTTATACAAAATGTGAGTAACGCTATTAATTTACTTCATTAACATAAAATAACTATAAAATTATAGTATGCTTCATACAGTGGCAAACTACATAACACACATTATCACTAATATAGACTACAGTTTGAGACATAAAACAATTCTTTAAAAATGTATGAGTAGTTGTTAATTTTATAGCTGTGGTGAATTTATGTATTTACAATGGGTGAAGCTGGTTTAAACTTAGATTTCTTCCACTAAAATTGTGTGTTTGCATGTATATGGGCTTGCACGTGTTTGTATGTGCATGTGTGTGTGTGTGTGTGTGCACATGTAGGAAAAAGAAGATGCTAAGAAATAGATTTGTGGTATGAATTGTTTCTGAAAAGAATAACAAACTTATTCACCAAAATAGGTATGGCTCCTAAATACATATCCTGTAAGAACTCATATTTTGCTAGAGATACAGAATCAAAAAGTGTTTATGTCTATGTGTGTGTGTGTGTGTGCGTGTGTGTGTGTGTAGATTTCTGTAGGAGATTTTACAATGAATGTATTCATTTACTAGAGACATTGGTAAGCATGAATAAAATAAGCCTTCACAGAGGCATTAACATGAGAGTGGGGTTTTGAGATATGAATAATTGTTCATAAAAAGAACAAGGGAAAAAGTTTAAACATAAAGTTAACTGTATAATAAGAAAAAGCTTAAAAATATCATGGTTGGGAGCATCTAAATGTTTCAGATTATTTGCAGTTGTGTAAGAAGAATGTTTAAAGGTGTAGCTGCAAACTTATTTGGCAGCTGACTCATGAAAGGCCTTAAATGCCATGTAGAGAAGGTGATGTCTTTTCATCTAATGTATAAAAGTCAAAATATTGTTTTTATATGTTTGATATTTAATATAAGATTCATGCTTTGAAGTGACATTGGTAATAATATAGAAATAATAAAAATATAGGTTTGGGGTAGGATAAGAATGTCAGCAGGGGGTCACGTGAATCAATGTAGGAGTTTGTATCATCTGCAGATTTGAAGAATGAGCATCACTGGGAGTTTCTGAGAAATGCAGTGTGTCCATCTCCACCAGAACTTTAGTGTCTCCATTAATTGCCTAGGAGCGATTCTGTGTTTGGGTACCAATTCTGTGTTTAAGGGTTGGAAACAAAAATAGTATTTTTCATAGCTTTCCTTTCATGTGTACGTTACTAACCTGTAGTCTCTGCTTTGAGTAACAAGGGAAAAATAGTGGAGGTTCGAGATGGAGAGAAAGCACTGGGGAAATAACTAAAGCGATGTTTTGAAAACAGAATAGCCAGGAGGTAAAGTAGTAATCATATAGTTCAAGTGTCCAGACATAGAAAGACATTATTAAGTATTCATTATCGATGTTATTGTTATTCTTGATAATTTCTATTCATAATTAGAGCAAGATGGGACTAGCACATGAACGCAAAATATTTCAACAAAGATTTTGTCAGTTACAAATGTAATATCTACTTCTTACTGAAAATCTATACAACATGGAAATGTGGGTTGGTGCAAAAACAAATACTATCTGTATTTTTGTATCTCAAATAGAGACACTATTAACAATTTAATTATTCTAGTCATTTTTTGCTCCATACTGCAGAATCTTAAAAACTACAAAACAAGAACTTGAACTGAATGATAATCAAATACAATTTAGTTTTAAGAAACTATGGAATAAAACATGTGTTTATATTTTCATTATATTTTATTATGTATGCGAGATATAAAAATGTTTTGTTTTGCTTTTTAAAAATGCCTCCATTGTCCTTGAAGAAGCCTGTTCCCTACTTTATATTCACATGAATAATGTGCTACTTCAGATGTCTGTCTAGAGCCATTCAGGAGGCAAGAATACTCTGTTGTTCTCAGTGGACTGGCACAGAAAACATCAGGGTACAGTCACCTCAAAGTTAAGAGCACTGTTGAACAGCTCACGGAGAAACCCTCAAGAGTCGTTAGTTTGATGGCATTCTGAGAGAGGCACGCCCATGGGATCGAGTATAGCTTGATGATGAACTGACTTACCCATCGCAATGTTGTCAGACAAACAAAACAGCATTTATGTAGCCACCTGTTTACCTACTTCTTTTTATGACTTGGAAAATGAACTACTAATTTCTGAAAACTATTTTCCTGTTTTCTCTTTTGTTAAAAGGAATTCAATAAACTGATAACGTTCATGCCCGTATGTAGTAGAACTTGAGCTTTCCTTTTCTTTCAGTTTCATCACAATTCAGCCTTTCCATCAACTCTAATCAATAAAAAAGGAAAAAAAAAGAAAGAAAGAAAGACACTGGAGAAACTCCACATGTATAATGTTTCTTTCTCCTCCAAATCTTTCCCTGTCTGGAAATTTTTGAACTGAGGGGAGAACAGATTTGTTCTTCACCTCCAATTCTTCTTAGGGAGGGTCTCTCTCTGATTATGCTGTTAAATTGTAAATATCCATATACATCTATGGCCCCTTCCTGTACTATTTCTTCTATTATACTATATATACGTATTTTATTTGCCTACTATGTCCTCCTCCTACTAGAATGTGAGTTCCAAGAGAGTGTGAATTTTGTTCTATTCTCCATAGGTACAATGTTTATGGAGTATTACCAGAAGCATTGTAAGGACTGTAAATATTTGTTGAATTAATAAATCTGTTTTCAACAGTTAAAGTGAGTGATGTATTATTTACCATGGCATAATGATGAGATGAATATAAATATTT
>RJWT010039837.1:0-12367 GCA_004365215.1 Cuniculus paca | reverse complement strand
AAGAAGAAGAAGAAGAAGAAGAAGAAGAAGAAGAAGAAGAAGAAGAAGAAGAAGAAGAAGAAGAAGAAGAAGAAAGCAGCACAGACTATCTCAGCATACAGGGGTGGAATAGCTGGCTGAGCTGGGAGGGAGGCTCCATTTCTCTTCCTTCTCTCCTTTTCATCTCACACATTTCTATTTCAAATATTAGAGATTGTTATGGTTGATACATTGTGTCAACTTGAGCAATTTAAAAGTTTAACTGAGAGACTCAGCAGGGAGCCAGGGTTCTTACTTGGTAAATATGCTCATCCTGTGCAAAGGAGGGCAAGGACATTTTGTGAGTGTAACACCCACCCTGAAGTGGGGGGGGGTGGCCTGTGTATAATTTGAGGGTAGAGAAGAGGCTTGTGTTTTGCTCTTTTGCTCTGGCTGCTGTCTTGAAGTGTTGCCCCAGTGCCATGCCACTCTGCCACTCTGCCTTAGAGTCAGCTGATTATGGACAGAAACCACCAAAAACTGTAAGCTAAATAAACCTTTCTTCCCTAATTTTGGGTGTCAGGTGTTTGTCTCAGCAATGAGAAAAAGTAACCAAGACAGAGACCTTTTCTACCATCCCCAGTCCAACTCTTCCTGATCAGTGTCCACAAATACGGCAAAAGTGCCTTGCTAGTCCTGCATATTCTCCTCAATAACACGGAATTGGGTTAGCATAAAAATCCGCATCTACTTCATGTGCAACTATCTTTTATCTGCTCTTGTAAGGTACAAGTAATTTGAGACTAAACTGAACAGCCTCTGTGCTTCCTGTGTGCAAGAATGTGAGCAGATCATTCTCATTTTAACACCCTTGCTTTGAAAAGAATTTGCCTAAGGTATATTTTTAAATCTTCCTGCCCTAGAGGCCAAGAAAGCAGTGGTTTGCATAATCCATGCTGACATGTTTTAATGCAGCAATCATTCATGTTTATCTATTAAAAACAAAAGCTTGTGAAAATGGTTACATTAGATGTCACGCCAGTAAAGTTGACATAAAGCAGGCTTAACTCAGGCAAAGCAGACAAAGTTACCCTATCAGGATGATCCATAATTTCTGTGCCACTAAGCGCCTGACTGGCAACAAATGAAAACCATCTGGGAGAAAAGATAATGCTGGAGCTCAGGTATTTTTCTAAGTATAATTTTTCCCACACGATGCTAGTTCAAAATAAAAGAAAAGCAGTCATCTGAAAAGATAAGATAAAATGAGTAAAAGCCAATAAATACAGTAAACAACAGAAACAGATTCACAAGCACCTCTGATAATGGAATTAAGGAATATGAATGATAAATCAATGAAATCTGAATTCTTTTTTGAGAAGTGAAAATTACAAATATTGATGTAGCTGAATAAAATTTACAATAATTTTATAAATGTGAAAAATAGATATAATTTAAAATACAATATATGAGTTTAATATAATTTAGCTTATTTTAACAATTAAAATACTTTACTATGGCATTAAATGCTATCAATTCTAATTGTCAATCGTTTTTATTTAACACTTCTGTGCCTTCTAGCATTCTTTTTTCCCTTTATCTTGATATTCTGGAGTAATCTTTAGAATCTAATGTGTCTAAGTTAGCGCCCATGTAGAATTTATATTATTTTTTTCTGAAAAAAGCAGCATCTGTAATCACTTCAAATCTCTTCTGGATACTCCTTTTAGTTGTTTCTTAACAGAATTTGTTACACATTAATGCAGGACTTTCTCATTCTATCTTTTGTTACTAGTCTTTTACATTTTTCAAAACATTATGATGCTAACAGAGTAGTCAGGTATATGGTACATTACTGTAACCCAAATAAGTTGAGAGACTGAGGCAGGAGGATCAGAAATCTGAGAAGAGGCAGGACAACTTAGCAACTTAATTAAAAAGAATAATTTAATAGAAAGGAAGAGGTTGTAGCTGACAGATCCAGTGCCCAGTAACCACCCCCAAAAATATGAACAAACAAACTTACATTGTAATAGCTGCTTCATTATTTCTCACCTAATATGTATCAAGCATGTAAAAGTATGTATGTACTTTATATTTTACATTGAAGAATCATTTTGGATTTTAAAAATCATAAATTAATTAGCTTTTCGATGGTGGCAAGTCAGCCCTTGTAGCATCTTTGTGTAGTTTCTACTCTTCAGCTCTTTGCATAATTCTTCAAAAGTTTAATATTTATTTCAATTATTGGCTTTTTCTTCAGACTTTTTGCTTCTCTTAAAATCCATGTGATTTTTTTCTCCATTCATCATTCTTGTTTTATCACATTTAAACTTTTTAAACAAATTGTCAACCACATCAACAGGCAACAGCTCTTATTGGTCATATCTGCCAGCCCCAATTTTGACTCAGTCCCCCTCCATCATAAGTGAGCACTGACTTGACATCTTCATTGACCACAAGCAGAAAATAGTCTAGACTCTCCTACGTGAAACAATCAGCCCTTCCTTGGAGTTTAATTCTAAATTGGAAAGGAGAATTTGGGTTCAGCGTCTGAACCCAAATGCTGACATAATACGGAATTGGGTTAGCATAACTATGTTTAGTAGCCAAAACTTTGTCCAAGGAAAATAGCCCATTTCAATATTTCCCAGAGTTCTATGGCTTCACTTGGTGTTTTCTGTCACAGCAACATTTCTTTATTCATTCCTAGCATATGGGGATTCCCTTTGTTACTGTAGAGCCAAAGCATGCATATGAAGCATTTCATTGTGTTTCATCTGACTTTCAATGTGTATAAAATATTTCATTGTGTTTCATCTGGATGCCTGATGTATTTGAAGTGAAATTAGAACTGTCTAGAGTCCATGCTATCTCATGTATCACTATAATGACATTATTTGCACCAGGAATCATGAATTGGAATTATTATGTCAAAAGTCCTTTTTTTGCATCGTGATTAATATTCTTTCAATGCTGTAAGAAGTTTCTTGCAACAGCACAAATGCAAATTCATACTATCTCGTAGGTAATATTGAATTAATACTGAAGATCACTTAAATTTTACAGTGTGATAAAAGAAAACCATTATTGTGATTATGAAGTCAGACAAATATCTCTTTATTTGTTTCTATCTCCATACTTTCATTAGAAAGAAACCAATAGTGTCACAAGAGAGTACATGGAAGTATGCAATGATGCAATATTTCTCTTGGTATTAATAACATTGAGTGTAAGTTACAAAATCTTAGAATCAAACATACAGGTTTTTTGATGTCTTCAGTTATTTCCATCTAACAATTCATCAAATTGACTTCAAAAGTTTCTTAAATACCTGGGTATCTGTGTGCCTTGAGTGTGTATGTGTGTGTGTGTGTGTGTGTGTGTGTGTGTTGTGGTAATGGGGATTAAAACCAGAGCTTTGCAGTGAGGTACACCTTCAGACTTTTTCTTTTAAATTTTGAGACACAGTTTTACTAGCCACTAAAGTGCCCATATTGGGCCTAAATTTGTGATTCTCCTTCCTCGCCTTGCCTCCCCAGTGCCAGGATTACATGTGTGTACTACCACAGCTGATTAAATATTTGATAAGAAAGTAATATCCCTAAAAGTCAGAGAATTTCTCTAATTTTCTCATCTGTGATCCAACTTCTTAATTTGTAAAAGATGAAGATAAGATTTATCTTTATTGTCTGAAAACTGCTTATGATTAAATCCATAAAAGTAATAAATTATACAGAAAAATATTTCCTTATTTTGAATTCACTGCTATAAATTTTCCCCTTAGGGATGTTTCCTTCCATAGGTGCAGGTGTGTTGTATTTGCATTTTCATTTGATTGTACACATTGTTTGATTTCTTCTTTAATTTCATTGGTGACCCGTTCAGGATGGTGCACAGGAAGTACCTCAAAGAATCAACAACTGGGTTTTCATCCTATTAAAAAGTTGAAAAGAAAGCCCATAGAATAAGAAAAAATTTTAGCCAGCTGTTCCTCAAAACACTTCAATCTAGAACGCATAAAGAATAGAAAAAAAAAAGATGCCCAATAATTCAAAGACCCAGTCCAAAAATAGGCATCTGATATGAACGCACACTTCTCAGCTGAAGAAATAGAAATGGCAAATAAATATATGAAAAATGTTCAACATCATTGGTCATTCAAGAAATGCAAATTGAAACAACACCAAGATTCTATCTTATAGCAGAAAGAATAGCTGTCATCAAAAAAATCATCCAATAACAAATGCTGGCAGTGTTGTGGGGAAAAAGGAACACTTCTCCATTGTTGGTGGGAGTGTAGACTGGTACAATCACTGTGAAAATCAGTTGGGAGATTTCTCAAAAAACTGTGATCAGAGGTCCCATTCAAACCAGCTCTTCCCCTTCTGAGTATTTTCCCAGAAGAATTAAAATATTATACCACACTGATATATGTGCACCCATGTTTGTAGCAACACAATTTATAATAGCTAAATCTTGGAAACAACTGAAATGCCCATCAACCAAGGAATGGATAAAAAAGATGTATTTTTGTACAATGTGTATTATTTTACACAATGCAGTGTATTTTTATGTGATGCATGGATTTTTATACAATGGAGTATACTCATCTTTAAAGAAAGATAATCTGAAGGGTTTTATGGATAAATGGATACAATTTGAGCCCATACTCATAAGTGAAATAGACTTGCATGTGCAAATATCATTTTGTCTCCCTACTGTAAGAAACTGAAAGTGTAAGTAAAAACCAAAATGTACAATAGATATTATGAAAGTGAAAGAGTAACTGCTCAAAAGGAAAGAACAACTGGGATAGGGGAAAGGAGAAAAGAAAGAAGGGAAAAGATTATATATATATATATATATATGTACACAGGATAGCTAAGATAGTTATACTATTAATATCTATTAGTTCATTTAAAAGAACAGTTTGTGCTTATACTGTTTGATCACATTTTCATGCGTATATATTGTAGTTGGAGCAAATGCTTTGAAGATAACAATACACAATATATTAACCATTATTAATCTCCTACTATCTTGTTTTGAAATTCTCTATCATTTTGATTGTTTCTTCTGTCTAAAATTTAAAAAGGAGGGAGAAAAAAGTGTGTCTTGTGCCACAAGTTACCTGTCCTTTTTTTTTTAAGTTGGTATGGCTTCTTACCAATGATTCAGTGAATTTTTTATTTGAAAAATGTTCAAGTAATTTTTCTTATATGCCTGGTCTTTTGAATAGCCCTGTCTTTATCTTCACTGTGTGGTTGGCATCAGTCCAATTATCAAGATCAAATATGACTTTATTTTCCACTTTTTAGTACTACTATTCTAAACAACTTCCTCATGGGTACTTTTTCCTGAAGGATTGCCACCTTTAGTAGGACACTCAAAAGACTGTTTAATCTTAGGTGACTACTAGACTTACAGTTCAGAGAAATCTACCTATGCATTTAGACCTACATTAGAGAAATGTCATCACATTCACTAGCAAACTCTTTCTTTGGAAAACTACAATTTTTCTCCAACTTTTTGTTCTACAGTTCTCATTTGAGGATTGGAAGAGCTGGCCACTCAGCCGCAATGTTGGGGTCCGTAAGGGGCAGTGAATGAGCAGATAGTGTGAAGGTTGATCTCTCCCTCAAGGAAAGCTTGTCTTACCCTCTTTGCTCTCTCTTCCTTCTTTTACATAAGTCAGACTGTATCACGAAGTAGCTCCATGTTGTGCAAACGATAGAATTTGGCCTATGTGTGGAGGAATGCTTCGCTGCAAAACTTACTGTAAAATGTGTAATAGTTTCTTTTTTGGTCGCAAATGTGTTTATTTGAAAGACTGAATTACAACAATAGATTCTACTCAGTCTGCTTCGAATAGTTTTTCTATGGATGCCTAAAGTAAAACACCGTAAGATGGACTTGCTTAGTCTTCCTTGGTGCTGCCATACCGTCATGATAACCAAAATAATAAGAAATCTTAGAGAATTCATTAATAGATTACTACATTAAAATATATTGTGTGGCACAGAGTTGTTCCTTAGTAAATAATATATAATAATAATTGAATGATGTTTTAGATATAGTGACAATACATAGTGAAACATAATAGATCATAAACTGGAC
Organism: Cuniculus paca; assembly: GCA_004365215.1. Classification (NCBI taxonomy): domain Eukaryota; kingdom Metazoa; phylum Chordata; class Mammalia; order Rodentia; family Cuniculidae; genus Cuniculus; species Cuniculus paca. Next base: position 6,289 of record RJWT010039837.1, on the reverse strand, counting down.
TTCTATAATTACTGATACTTTAGAAATGACTCGAAAGTCAGTATAACTTAAGAGTAATTATAAATTTTGGAATGATTCATCTGATCATGTTTTGGAGATGAAACATATTTCTGCTTCTGGAATTCCTCAGTGACTACTTTGGCTCTTTAGCATATATTAGAAATTGACAGCTCATTAACAGCTCATTAGGAATGCTCTTAACTGTGCAAAAGAAATATATTATACACGGTAGACTCTTAATTGTGAAGTGTATTGAACTTTGGACTAGATTTATCATCTCAGGGACATAAAATTTCTACCTGGTAATTAACAGAAAAGCATATACATGTATGACTAAAATCACAAAAAGAATGAAACAAGTCTAAATGTGTTTCAAAGACATCTCAATGTTACATATTTTCCTTTTACTCTCACTGATGGTTCATAGCAGTTTTCTATCAATTTCCAAATCTCCAAAATTCATGCACTCTTCATTTCAGATTCACACAATTATGAAGTCATTTTTTTAAAATTTAGAAGCTATTGGGATTTATTTAAGTAATTTAAGTCAAATGGCTTTTATTTTTTAAAAAAAGGATAACATATATTGATATATTTTTTAAAAACTAAAAGTAAGACTAACTTTTAAAAATATGCGTTGATGATTTGAATTTCATTTTTTTTGTAAGGGTTATTAAAACCATGGCCTTACAATGGGTTACATCCTTAGTCCTTCTTATTGCGTATTTTGTGGCAGTCCTTCTTGTCCAAGTCCTTCTTGACCTTAAACTTACACTTATTGTGTATTTTGTGGCAGTCCTTCTTGTCCAAGTCCTTCTTGACCTTAAACTTACAGTTGACTTACCCTCTCGAATAGCTAAGATTACAAAAGACATGAACCACTGTACCCAGCTTACACATTTTTGGTGTCATGTCAATGTAATCATTGATAATACCAGTGCCCTGAAGATTTTTCCCTGTTTTCTTCCAAGACATTTATAGCTTAAGGTAAATAACTCTATGATCTATTTTGAGTGAATTTGTGTCTATGTTTTTACATAAGGGTCCAAGTTTATCTTTTGTATGTAAATATCTACTTTTCCTGGAAACATTTTTTGAAAGATTTCCCTTTATATTTTCAATGGTACTTCTGTTGAAAGTTATTAATAGTCTTTCAATGTAATTTGTGAGTCTTCTAGTCTGTTCCATTGACTTACTGATCTCCCTTTATGCTGCTGTCACAATATTTTGATTACTGTAACTTTGTACTAAGTTTTGAAAAAAAAGAAATGTGGATTCTTCTTTGTTCTGTTTCAAGGTTCTTTTTTCCCATTCAGGGACCCATGAGATTTGATACAAAATTTGAAATGTCTACATCTATTCCTGCAAAAACCCCATTAGGAATTTGATAGTGACTATATGTTCTGTAGAAGATCATGAGCTATCCTTTGTTTCTCTCAAAGCTTTATAATAATCATATAAATATACAAAACTAAAATATTAAGTAAAAGAAAATTATTTCATTAAATTCAATATAATAATAACGTGTATTATTCTTATTGACTGATTGCAAATAAAGGATGTAATAATGAATTTTGCAGAACCAATAATGTCCTTTGTGGGAGAAAATTCAAAGTACTTCTTATGAGTAGGGTTATATATGGACATATGCATTGTGCCTTTGTCCATCATAAGTGTATTGCGATGTGAAAACCACTATCTAGCTGGAAGGAACATGAAAAGCAAAATGGATCTGAGTCAGCAAACAGGCCACATGGCTGCAAAGTCCTGATTCACTTCCTTTCATTAGTTCTCCCTATCAAGTAAACTGAAGTTTAAATTACCATCTTCAACGTTTAATTTATTTTCTTAGTCAAGCAGTTAACCACATTTATAGCAGCCTGGCTCTCCCAGGAAGGAAAAGTGCTGATGGTAGCACCAATCTGAGAGGACAGGGATAAAAAGAAATGTAAATCTCCATTTAAAATACTAATGAAAGATTATTCCAAAAATACACATGCTTATCATTTAATTTTTAACCCAAATTACTTTTTAGGGAGCTAAGCTATACATTTACTTTTAACTATAATTTCTCTTTTCTTTACATTATCCATATTCCAAACTAATTTTTTTTCATAAAGAGTTCAGCTCAATGCTGCAAAAAAAGAAAAGATATTTTTGGCCTCTAGGATGATTTCTTCTTTTTAGTTTAACAAATGAGAAAATAGATGAATTTATCTTATGTGTACCATACATATGCATATATATGAAAAACATTCATATTTGTATTATATGCTCGAAGTATAAATGGTTAATTCAGACTGAAGATTTTTTTCAAGGTCATGTAATTCAGATCTTTATCCAATATAAAAATCCTCAAAAACACCTCTCTCTCTTACTCACTCCTGTATATATATATATATATGAATGTCATTGTAATACATATATATATATGAATGTCATTGTAATACATATACTAACTATATATTAATAAAAATATAGCTCTTGAATTTAGCTAAGGTTGTGTTTACTTGCTTCTAGTAAAAGAAAACACAATGCATGGTATCACATGCCTCTAATGCCTTTACCTTGAGAGATATTTTTATCAGATGGAGCTGTCTAGTTTCCATGTAGGTGATTTGCTCAGTTCTGCAGGGAATGTCCTTGGAATCATCTTGGGAAGTGAGTGAAAGAAAGATGGTATAGAAGAAAGAATGCATTCCAGGATTCCAATTGCACAAAGCCCTCAGTCAATGTTAAGGAGAGCTTAGAAGTAGAGGAATCCTGCCCTTTAGGGTCATTTTGCATCCAGCATAGGGAAAATTTTCTTATGTCATGGTATGCACCAGCCACTGGGTTTTGTGTCCACCAGAGGAATTGCCATGGCTTCTACAGAGGTGGTATATCTCAGAGATCAAGTTAGTAGTGAGCAGTCAGCTTGCTGCACTCTCAGCAGAAGGTATGTTAGAATCATAAATGATGGATCTAACTGACCTAGTGAAGATTCTACTTGGCCCAAACATTGATTCATTAAGATCCAATGACTTCCAAGAATATTTAAAAAAAAAAAGAGAGCCTCAGAAGATTCTGGTTGATCACATGTCCTGGAAAAACATACAGAAAGTTTACTGGAATAAATTGTCTTCCAAGTACTCACCTTATCATCACCCCTGGATGGGACCTATCAAGAGATTCTCTCGGCTACTCAGATACACTCTTTAATCTTCAGATCCACAACTGTTCTTAACCTGGGTAGCACATCTATGGAGGGATAATCAAGAGTGCTGTCTCTGATGGTCCATGTCCCACAGTGCCATGCCCACTCCAGATCGTGACAACTACAATGAGCCATTCGCTGTGAAATTTCCACCAAGGCATACGAGGGATGCTCTAAAAGTTCACCTAAAGAGCCATGGGTTCCCCAATTTTAACAGCAGTAGCACAGCCTATTGGTAGTGGGGGTCAACTACACAAGCCAAGAAAATAACTCCTTTCTTTGCCACCTGGTTTCTTAGCACAAGGATCTACAGTTAACCAAATAGCAGTCCTCACCTCACATTATCAGGGATATTGTATTTCCACTCATTTCTCTTTCACAAGAAATATCACTAACTTGCAGAATTGTTAAGGAAAATACAAATTCCCTGAGCAGGTAACCAGCAAAGACATTCTTACTTTTGCCTCTACTTATTAGGCACAAAGTACATGTAAGAGATGATCTAGATAGACAGTGAATCCTCAAAACTTTTAAATAACAATACAAGCTCCGCCCTCAGATGCCACACTAATGACTTGTCAAACCCCTAAATATGCTATGTCTCACTCAGTTATGCAATTTAATTTGATAAAGTACTGTATAAAAGCCTTAGAAGGTGCTGGGTGTTTGGCATCATTTAGGGATCTTAGGATTTTAAGAAGATCAAAACTGAGAACAGTCAGAGCCAGCTACACAGGGTATAACAACCTACTATGATGGGAGAATGCTAGTGCATCTGCAATAAATGGGCTACAGGGCAGTAGCCAGTCAACAACAAGGAGAACTCAATAAGGCTCTCAGATTGGCTACTTGTAAACCTCCGTTCCCCGCCCCTTGAAAAATTCAGTGTTTATTTGCTGTTTCTACAAAGTTGCAGTGGTTTCTGAGAACAATTATTAGTTAGGTTCTAAAGAAAAATACGTAAATGACAGGCTGCGAACTCTGAACTGCAACTCTGTTGGGGGGGTATGTGAGTCTTTAAGTCACATTCAGATAGTGTCTTCACTGTCCTGTGTCCAGCTCTTTACTGCTAATTGAATCTCTCCTGTTGAGACAAGAGGACTCCTCTCAGGAAGTGAAATGCTATATGAAAACCATGACAGTGGTGCTAAGACCTTGAGTGTCTGCAAAACAAATCCTGCCATGAACATATGCACATTCCTGATGGGATGTAAAGATTTAAAAAGTGCATGTGACTGACAGATCGCCTCAGGGAAGGAGCCCTGCAGAGAATAAGGATTAGGTGATGAGGGCAGCTTGTCGAATGTCCAGCACCAGCAGAACTTGATTGACTATGTTGAATAGTCCCAGATCATGGGCTCCTCACTCTTATGTCCTTGCTACCCTGGCTACAGCCACGGCAGTCACTGCGCCACGATGAGACAAGCTGCCTGGCACAGTCATTGTCTTTTCTTGATTACTGGGTGCTTTTTCTGTTGTGGTGTTTGATTAAAATATGTTACAAATATTCTCATGCATTTTTATTTTCACTCACATGAACACCCTCCAGATCCCCTTGTTGATGATTTTCACCTGTAAGCATTCCAACGCATCATCTATGCATCTTCTTATAGACATGCATTCTTCTGACTATCTTTTTGTTGTTGTTGTTGTTTTACAAAAATGGATGACAAGATATATTATGCGAAAGTCTGGCTCCTTGGAGCAGTATTCCTCATCTTTGCACTTCAGGGCCACCTATAGATGCACACAGTGCAGCACGCTCCTGTTTTGAGTTTATCCTCACTGAGCCAAACCATTTGTGAGCAAAGATTGATCCGGTTCCTCCTCAGTCAATAGAGTATAGTACTCACCCGCCCTGAATGGTTGAGCTGAATATATGCATGCAAGAGAGGTCAATGGGCCCAGTATTTAGGCTATGTATTTCTGAGTTTGTGAATTGAGGTTGATCTTTTCCATTCCTGTTTACTATGCTTCCTTCCTAAGGTCGAATGGTTTGGGGCATCAGCCTTGGTGGGTTTGACAGAGTCCAGTGTATAACATGCTGAGCTGCCCACATATTCCCTTAATATACCATATTCAGGTCCTGTGCTCTTTGAGGACTCAGCGGCACTCCACCGTCTCTTTTGAACACACATAACTGACACATCTTTCATCTGCTGCAGTGATCTTCCCTGCTCCGGGACTCTCCAAACATTGGCCCTGTTCCATGTTACTGAGGAGAAGTTTTGAGTTCGTGATGAGTTTCTGTGTGATGCTACCACTTTCTCCAGCACAGTGACTGCTTCTTTGATAAGCAGTGTTTAAATCTAAAGCATCCCTCAGAGGCTTGTGTGTCTTTGGAGGTGATTGAATTGCATGGACTCTATTCTCATTGATGGATCAATCCAGGGGTGAGTTCTTAGCTGAATGTGCTGTTAGGAGTTTGAGTGGGGTGCCTAGTCATAATGGCATATTCCACAATTTTTTCTCTGTCATTGTTGATAATTTCTATAAGCTCCCCACGGTTCACATAAGTGCTATGAAGAAAATTTCTTGGGATCTTTGCCACAGTGCTAAATTCTAAATTTGTAAATTCTTCTTTACATGCTGATATACGCATGTCTGCATGATTAGCTCCTCAGAATTCAGGTTCATGTGTATTCTCTGTGACTCTGTTGACACGCGTCAACTAATTTCTAGAGTCTTTTTGAAATGTAATTCCTCTGCTCCCATAGCATGCGAGAAGTGGCTGTGTTTCTGTGAAGGTTTGTGCCTGCATGTCCCCCAGAAGTCTCATGTGGTCCTATATGGGGTTTTTTTCAGAAGTGGCTGGATCTAGGGTGTGTGATTACTAAATTAGTCCACTGATTGGTTTGGCAGAGTTCTGGCTAAGGGTAACAGGAAAGCCCACCCGGGTTGTGAGTGCTACCAACCCAAAGGATGACTAGCCTAGATAGAATATAAGGGACAGAGAAAGGGCTGCTCTCTTCCCTTGATGCTTGCTTCTTGTTACTTCACTGCTGGATGCCTTCTGCCTGCCCTGATTTACCACGAACTGTTTCTCATCTGCGATGCTCCTCTGTTATGCCACCCTGCCTTGGAGACAGCTGA
>RJWT010039836.1:0-12597 GCA_004365215.1 Cuniculus paca | reverse complement strand
AAAAAAATTTTGATTATGTTTTCCAAAATGTAACCCAGGATTAGAAGAGAAAAAATAGAGAATTCAGACCAGGAAAAGGAATTTATAAAATGTTCTGATTTTGATTCTCAGAGATAATCACTCAGGGAAATTTCACATTATGAATAATCATCTCAATGCACAATTATTTCAGTTGCAAGAAATAAGAACAACAAAATCACCAACAACTGAACCCAAATTGGCCAAGGAAATCAAATCGATGTCCATGATCTGAACAAAATTGGGCTAGTTTCAGACACAGTTCGATCCAGAAACATAAAATGTGATCAGAATTTCAACACTGTTTCTCAAAGATCCTCTTCTCTTGGTGTCGATTTTGTATTTCAACAAGCTCCCTTGGCCACAGCAGTAATTTTAGCTGTCTCAAGATCCTATGGCATCCAGGCCGGTGAGAAGTGGGAGTGTGTCCCCCTGTCCCCAAAAAGGTCTGTGTTTACTCTTTTCAGATGAGTTTGGATCACACACTCACCCATGAAGGAATCTTTGTGGCTTTGGAACTGCAATTTATGAAATGCTTTTGTCAGTTGTGTGGTTGAGTGTGGATTAAATCACATGGAAAGCGAGAGACCTAACATTCTCTTTGAATTCCAAAACCACACCCTTCCATCTCAGCCCTATTTTCTGAGCAAAGAAAGGATGGGTGCTAGGCACAAGCAGCAAGTATGCATTGCACATTATTTCACTAGTGACTTTTAAGTTATTATCGTAAATTACCACATGAGTAATTTGTCACACTCTTTGCCTTTTTGCTAAAGTACAATATTATGTTGTGGGATGAGGTTGGAGAGGGGTGAGAGTTGGGGAGTGGGGTTTAAGGTCTGAATCTGGGCCCCAAATATCTGGATTCATCCTTCTACCTGCCTTCGAGAAAATAAGAAGAGAAGAACCCATAAAAATGTAGAAATAAATTTATTTATATTTGGCAAATTGGGAGGGCATCTAGCCTATCCCCTTGAGTGCACAGAACTACTCAGATGTATAGAAGGAGCAGATAAAAGCCAGAAAATACACATGTGTAGATTTAACCAGGCTTGGACCCAGGGAATGTTGACGCTTTCTTGATATCAGGGCTTAGGGTTGGTGGTTTCTCGTCTCAGTATGACAAAGCTGGAGAAAGACCTTTTTTTTAAATATTAATTTTTAAAGATCCATTTCAACCTTTTGGTTACAGTTATAAAGAAATCTCCTGAGGCTCCCTCAGGGTAGAAGAAACCTTAAATGTTAGGTGCAAATTCCATGGATACAAGAGTTCTTCCCAGTGACAAACCCATGTTTTAGAGATGTGGCTGGCTTGAAGGCTCTCAAAGGGAGTATGGCTCTCCAGGCACTGATCAGCAGAAAGATGCCTACTGTACACTTTCTTCTTAGCGTGCTACTAAGCCCTGCCCATCCTAACTTCTTTCAGGCAGTATGCACAGGGATCGGTCTGAAAGGGACCAGCTGCTGCTGTCACCAGTCCTATGCCTGCAGTTAGGACTGACTGGGCTGAAAAGGAGAGATTACATGTTTCCTTCCTAAACCATATGGCCAGCTAAGCGGCACAGGCAGAAGGCGGGCCAGTTTGTCATGATGATGGCTTTGCTGTCTCCCTGATGAGGGGCCCACACACAGGTTACAGCTCCCATGGTGTCAGAGTTTTTTGGTACTATTGATGCTGCCTGGACCCTGCCGCCTCCTACTTCCTTGGGCTCAGGCTTGGGGACATTGTATTTTAAATGCCAAGAAGGGGCCTTATGCGTTGAGAGCTCATACTAGCTTGAATTTCACTGTAGTAATTTCAATGTTTATTGGGGTTGGTTAAATGGCCTTATGACCTCAGCTCTTGAGAGCACTTAAAAGCAGAACTTCAAGCCTGTATGCTTCTTCTTTCTGTAGCCAATGCTCTAATTAGGAATAAAACAGGTGATCTGAATCAGAGGTGCAAGGACAGCATGTATCTCTCATGGATGCTGTAAAATCCAGGAAAATTTTCTCATTGGATATTACAAGGAGGTAACCATGGTTGAACATTTCAGGGTGTGTGAGGGGAGGAAATAGGGGTAGAGCTGGAGAGAAACATAGAATCAGAGAAAAGGGGGACAGGTGAAGCATATCACTGATTTCTGAAATCTATTTCCAAGCTGAGTTCCAGACTTAGTTAGGAAATGAGGGAAGAGGAAAGGCAAAGCCTGAGACACTGTGGAGTCCTGCCTTCCACAGGATAGGATCTCAACTCAGCATAGGAGGCACTGCTCAAAACTGCTTGACAAGGTGCTTCTTGGGAGAGTGAGAAGTCCTTCTCAATTCATCCATACCCCAGATTGTCACAGCTGAATTGTTTGCTTTTCCTTCTTTGGGGTGAAGGCTGGAATAATTTGTATTTCAGCCTCATGCCTTTGACCTGTTCACATCACAAGAAGCAGGTTTATTCTCATCTCACAGGCCCTGAGTAGAATGTCGAACAGAAATGTCCATGTTTGTACTAGTTTTTTCTCTAGCTCCTTTCTCTTTTTTATTTTTCCAGTTAATATGTTTTGAGTATTGAGATAATTTTAATGTTATCAAAGACTCCATAGAGCTCTTTTATACCCTTTACCTTTTTTTTTTAACATTTTATGGAACCAGAGCTAAGACATTCATCTTAGAAGAATACTGTAAGCCACAGTACAGAATTTATTCAGATTTCACCAATAGTAACTCTAACAATCTTCCTTAGATCTGATCCATTTTATTTAGTCATCTTTCTCCTTAGTCTCTGCCCTTTCCCAATCTGTGACATTTTCTTATTTTTTGTCTTTCTCTCCTGGGGTGGCTCTTTTTCTCTCTTTTTATTTCCCTCTTCAGGGAATCCCTCCCATATTAGTCACCATAAAATGTTCCCCCTTGTGTATCCAACTCATATTCTGTTACTCTCCCTATTTGTATTTTCTCTAAAGAACACCTGGCTCTCTGATGTTACCTTGTTGATTATCTGTTCACTTGTCTTACATCAATTTATCTGTATATTTGATATTGTTATCTTCCCCCAGTCTAATGGGGAGGGCGATGGTCTTGGTCTATTTTGCATGGAGTTCAGGGTCACATGCAGGAAGTGCTCATCTGTGAGTGAGTGATGAAGTGCTTTGCTTTTCCAAATATGGGCTGCAGACCAGCATCCTCAGAATCACCTGGAAACATGTCAGAAGAGCAGAGTTAGTAGACATGCTAACTCTGGTCAACTGAATCAGAATCTGCATGTTGACAAGATCCCAGATGATTGATAGGTGCATTCAAGCTTGAGAAGTGGTTGTGGGTTCTTCTAGTTAGCCTAGCATAGAAGTATGCTCTAATCATGGTGTGGTACATGTTCTCTGGGTCTTTGAACACATATACCACCATACAATCATGTGATCCATTACTCACCCCAGATTAAGACTCCATGAGCTAGGATAGTTCATGCATCTCATCTCAGCACCACAGGACAAGGTCTGGAGTGTGCCTCTGGGTAGGCAAGATCTTCAAGCCAGATTAGAGTTGCCATGTGGTGTCTTCAGAGGACTGGTACTCTGTCATTCCCTGGAGCCACCATTTCCTGGAGGTCTTGGGTATCTCAGGAGCAAAACATTGAAACATACATATAAGATAAAACCACACTCAAGAGAATTAAAACAGAAGAAAACAAAGCAGTTTTCTTAGGGAGTTTCAAGTGAGTTTCACTAGCCTTTCCAGTATGAGGCCTTGTGGCTGAGGACCCTTCATGAGAAGGTGCAAAGGTCTCTTGACCTGCACAAGGTCAAGCTGTCCTTCTGACCTGTGAGAAGACCCTCACTCCATTGACTGGGTTTTCAGGAGCCAAAGTCAGGGGCATAATGCATATAAGCAAGGGGTTTCTTATGGTCACAGTAATGTCCAGAGCGGGTGTCCAGAGAGTTAGGGTCTGCCCTCTTCCTGAGCTACTGTGATGTACAGACTGTCCCTGCACAGTGGTGTTGAGTGAGGAGACTCACTGCATTTTTCAAATCACTTTGACATTGACTCTTTTCCTCTTCTTATTCTTATACCCTCACTTGGTGGACACACTTCCTTTAGCTTTTATCTAGTTTTGGAGGCCTCTTGAGGCCTCCTTCAAAGCCCTGAAACATTTCTATAATGCATTTCCAACTCTGAGTGAAGATGATTGCTTTTCTGTGTTGAGATCTGTGGGCTCTTAGAGCTTTGTTGAAGATGGTGGACCCATCTGTGATAGATATGTAAGCACTTTCAAGTCAAGGGCCTTTGTGTTTTGGCTCATCAGGCTCTCTTGGCCGATCTGAAATTGTCTTTCTGTTTGTCCTCAAAGAAAACTTAGTTATCCTGTAAGTGACCCCTCCCAGAAGTCATTACCCCTTCAGAGCTCCTCTTCTTTCATCTGTGCCACACCTGGAAAATCCTACCACTCTGGCCACTGCATTGTTTACTAGATTTATCTGAAGATGTTTCTTCTCCTGAAGTTGAGGACTTTTCAGCTTTGTAGCCCAAGTGTCTCACAGAAATATCAGTGAGTATACCTGCACCATCACCACAAATGGCCCATTTTCACCCTCTACCCTAATGTGTGTCTTTATCACATTTAATCCCCCCCATGATCCTCAGATGTAGGTATTCTTAACCTCCATTTCATAAAGAAGCAAGGTGAGACTCATAGAGTTGACACCAATTACCCAAAGTGGCAGAGTTAAGGTTCACACCTATGTCTCTGGGGTGATAGTGTGCCAGGGAGGCTCCTGTGAGGGCTAGTCACATGTCTGTCCTGGTACCTAAACACCTGCAAACTGCAAGTGCCTTCTCCTGGGCACTATCCTTTAGAGTGGCATTTATTCCAGTAAAGTAGGTTTGCATTTCCACTTCACAGTAGTCTACAAATGAGTGACTTTGTGCTCAGGATAATTTGCTTTCAGCCAGCCACCTATTTTGCAACTCTTCAAAAGAAGCATGATATGGGAGTTGCTGTTTCCAGTGACCTCCTAGCTGCCCACCCTTCAAAGAGAACCACTGTCCTTGCCTCTTCAATAGGATAAGCATGATAAATGGGCGCCTGAGGGGCACCCTAGCCCTGCCCAGAACTCTCTGCAGGTGTTGGAGCAGAGCACAGGGGAGTGGATGCTGACATCAGCTGGATCCTGCTACCTGAATACAACTGACCTTCTCCAGAAATTGTTTCACTGTCCACCTTGCTCCTCTTGGCAGAGCTGGGAGTTTGTGTCAGGAGCCAGACGCAGGGAAGAGGCTGTCACCACAGCTACCTTGGGCTTTGAGTAGAAGCCATCCCAATGGACTAGTGGTGTGATTTGAATCATCTGTGCAATACCTATCCCACTCCTACTACCCCTGAATTAACCCTGTGCATCTCTAGGATCTTTGTAAAAGGCAGAGTTAATGTGGGAGGGACAGACAGCTTTAGTGTGATTGCACAGGTCAGAACTTATCCTTTGCATGCAAAGAAATTGCAGGTGGCCTAGAAGGGCTGGGTGTCAAAGGGCCAGGGGAGGTGCTGACTACGAGGCCATGAAATCTCCTTTCTTCCTTCCTTAATACTATTTCCAGCCCTGGTGCAGTATAGAGGAGGCTCTGCCATGCATAGCTTCTAAATGCCTGATCACTTGTGCTGAGGGGTTGTTCTTGCTCAGACTCTGGTCTACTTCTGGGTCCTCCCAGGTACCTGAAATGTGGGAGCCACTTGGGTTGGTGATCCTCTTAGCAACCACTGTGTGGCTCTGGGCAAGGCAGTTCTCACCTCTGAGTTCTGTTTCTTGCTTTGACCAAAATGAGGTACGTGAGGGATGTGTGGGATCCTGCAGGACTCTTTTGTAGTGCCAGTGCTGAGGACAATGTCCTAGGGACCTGGGGAATAACTGCAGCCTTCCAGAGACTCCCTGCAAAAGGGCTTGAGGATGAACTGTGTTCCCACCCAGTCTGTTCTGCTTCACTAACCACTGCAGCAATTGTCTCTAGTAAAAGGACTTAATGCATATTCATGAATTCTGTCTTTTTGTACATACTACTGGGGATGCCTGTTTTTCTGTCAAACAGCATTTTATCAAAATAGCAAGCTCAGCTGCTTGGGTACTTTCCAGAGCACTAGCTGATTGGCTTGGTGTTTGTGAATAATAACATTTAGTAGTTTGCACAGAGCACCTTACAATTGTTGAGGTTCTGTGTCATTGTGTCGGCAGAGACTGCCACACACTCTGGAAACAAGAAACCTCACCTGAGCATCCTGAACAGAAATAATTTGAAGCTTGTTCATACAACCACTGAGCTGTAGCCTGGTCTCCCTGCCCCTACTGCTTCTCTCTTACTGGCTTTGGAAACATTTGTGACCTTTATAGGCTCTTCCTGTCCCTGGGAGCTGCTACATTTCCATCTCCCTCTGCATACCTGCAGAGTATGTGGAATATCAAATGCTGATTCTGCCCCATGCAGCTGCATGACCCCTTTTTTTTCTCTGTATACCCTCAGTTCTCATTTGCAAAACAGAGTTGGAGATCATATCTATGCCTTCAGACTTCTAGGATCACATAGGATCATGCTAATGAGGGTCTCTGCCATGGATAGGATGGGGGTGCTGCAATCTGCACATGGGGGAGTCTATCTTCCTGTCCTTAGTTTCTCTCTGATGGCCAAGTGAAGTCAAGGGAAGGTTTTTGAGCTGTGCTTCTTACTTCCCTTTCAAGAAGTATGATGGCAGTTCATCCTCTAACTCTTTTACTCTTCTTCTCCATCCCATTTTTGATTTGTCTCATCTTCCTCCTTGTTTTGTGCCTTCATCTTTCTTCCTTACCAGATTGCTCCCTGCAAGAGTTTATCAAAAGACAAAATTAGAACAAATTTATTAAAGATCAAATTGACCTTTATTAGAGATTCATGAATCAGGACAGCCCATGTTCTATTGAACAGTGCCAGAACAGTGGGTTTTGTTAAGCAGGAACAATAAACTGGTGCAATAGCAATAAACAGCTAACGGGGTAAACATCTGATTACTTAATTTTGCTCTTCTGTAAGAGTTAAAGGAGAGAGAAACTTTTACTCCACATAAGGCAAGCTGGATACTACTGTTTTTAAGAAAAGTTAGTCTGTTTTTGAGATCTACCTGCTGCCTTAAAATTTTGGTTTTATTATATGTCATTTAGCAGGAGTTTGATCTGATATGTTAGAACATATCAGATTCATCCTGAGCAGGGTTTGATCTGATATGTTAGAACCTAGTGCACGAGCCCAGTCCAAAACAGTGAGCTCTCACGATGTGTGTTTAATAAACTGGACAAACAGCAAATGATCTGAGGGAAGACAGGACTGAATGATAATCTCAGCCTACACTCTTACTTTTGCATGAATACCCTCTGCCTTTTGTGACTGTGTTTGCAGTTCTACCCTGTCCTCATCTCACAAGAGCACAATTTCTTCTCTTTATTTCCTCTTCACTCCCAAGAAAATCTTTTCACTTTGTTCAGAAATAACATTGCTCCAGTTTCAAGAATACAGTGTCCAGGTGACCTGGGTTCCCAGATGCAGTCCCCCCATCCTGCTTCCCCAAATCATCTGTACCTTTCTCTCTCCTTACCCTTCACCAATCTGTTTCTCTCATTGTCTCTCTTTTCCCTTTCACCTTTTCCTATTTTATCTGCCTTTCTCCTCCTCTCATCCCCCCATTCCTCCCTTTATTCCTCCTTCCTCTCCTTTCCATCTCTATCTTCCCCTTGTCTTCCTCTCTTTCTGCCCTCTCTTATAATCCCTTTTCCTCTTTCTCCTCCTGGCACAAAAAAGCCTCTGTGTTTCCAAGCCTGAGGCTCAGGATGCTTTTATTCTAAAGGTGTTCAGTGAAAGTCACAGTCATTTGTTGCCTTTCTGTGTGCAGTGGAAGAGGCAGCATTGGCACAGATGCCTGTCGTGAGGATGCTGGGGTCAGCAAACTCAGATGAGGGAAACACACCAGCCTGCCTGTCCTGCCTCTGATGCTGCTGCCTTTTTGTACATACTTTGTTACAGGCCAGAGTAAGCTCACCCTTGAGTCTTTTAGTTTTTCATTTATACATTCATCTGTGTTTCTCCAGCACTGCTGATGAGATGCATGTCTCCGCTTCCAGTGTAGATACTGAAGATCTGTGATTTAGTCTTGTGATCGGGCTGAAAGATTCTTTGTCAAAATCAAGCTTATGATCCCAGACCACAGGGTCTGTTGCTCTTGGCCAAAAACTGACCACCTCCAGGCCCCAATTCTAGAACATGTTCACCTGCGTCCTCTCTCCTAGTCATCAGCTAGGTAAGAATTTTTTTTCATTCTCATGTCAAAGTAAGTTTTTAGAATAAAATTACTAAAATCCAATAGTATAAATCATAAAATAATCACTTGTTGCTCCATTACACAGATGTAACTAGTTTCCATTTTAGTGCATTTCTTTATTTTGAAATACCTAGTGGTGTAGATAATTTTACAAAATTAAGGTCTTAAAGTATACAATTTTGCGTCTTGCTTTTTCCATTCCACATGATTTGTGTAACAGTGAGATTTTTTCTTTTCTGCAAATCATTTTCTGGAAACATGCTTTCATGGGTTCATGATGATTTAACCATATTTTAAAAATTATTACATGTTTGGATATGAAGGTAGGTCTTTCTTTCTGTCTTTTTTCTTTTCTATCTCTCTCTCTCTGTTTCTATCTCTCTCTACCCCTAACACTTTTCCTTCTTTCTATTTTCCAAGTGTTCTCACTGAGCTATATCCCCAACCCTTTCTTTTTCTTTTTTATTTTGAGAGAGGATCTCAGTAAGTCACTACATTGTCCAAGCTGGCTGAACTTGAAATTGTGGTCTTCCTGCTTCACCCTCTCAGAGTGCCAGGATTACAGGGATGAGCAACCACACCTTGACCATTCTGTGAGGTATGTGAATGCTATCTTGATTGAGAGTGCATTAAATTAGTATAGCAATTTTAGGAGTATGACCATTTGCACTATGTTGTTTCTTCCTACCCAAAAGCAAGTGATATCTTTCCATTTTCTGATATCCTATTTGATCTCCTTTTTCAGAGTACCATAGTTTTCAATGTGAAGATCTTGTGGGAACCAGTGCCATGTGTGGGCTGTTGCTGGACTGGGAGCAGCCAGATCCCAGCCTCTCCCCGTGAGTCAGCATATTCACACACTCGGGAGAGAGAAAGTCCACACCAGCAAGCAATGCCCAGTCTGGGAACCAGTGCCATGTGCAGGTCGCCACTGGACTGGGAACTGCCAGACCCTAGCTCCTTCTGGCTCGCGGGCTGGCAAAAAAGAAGTACCAATTCTGTCCCCACTCTGTCGCCATGAGTGACCAGCTTATCTGGAGAAATGCAGGCTGTGATGATAGCTAACAAGGTGAAATGCAATTGAAAGCCTGTAGTGCTTTGATGTTTCACTGACATTGCAAGTCTAGGGCCTCTGGTCTGATCACCTGTTTGGAAGACAGCAGTACGCAGTTTGGCATCTAGGGGGCATCTCCTTCTGAGGGTTGTACCTGTTGTTGATTCTCTATGGTCTTGTTTTGAAGTCCTATATCATTTCCATCATTTCGTTGGGTTGGGTTTTACTCTCTTTTGTTTTGTTTGATTATGTTAAATCCAAATGCAGGAGTAGCTATTTCAAAGATAGCAAGATATATTATGATAGTAATTTTGGATTTACTATTGGCTTGTTTTGAAGTCCTTAACTGCACTCATTGTCTTGTTTTTATTGTTTCTATTCTATTCTGTTCAGTTCGAGTTTTACTGTGTCCGAAGTTATCTGCAGCTATTTTGAAGACATCAAAAAGCATTATGGTAACTACTGTTGATTTCATAATGTTTTGAAGTCCTGTATAACTTACACTGGTTTGTTTTGATTGGTTTTATTCAGTTTTATCCTCTTTAAAATATAATTTAAAAAAAGATCTTTTGCTTCCTTTGTTAGATTGATTCCTAAGTGTTTATTTTTTCCAATGGTATTGTGAAAGGTGTGCTTTCCTTAATTTATCTCTCAGTGCATTTGTTATTTCTGTACAGAAATGTTATTGATTTTTCAGCATTGACTTTGTGTCCAGCTATGAGACTAAACTTGGTTATTAAATATAAAAGTTTCTTGACAGAGTTCTGGGGTCTTCTATGTAGAAGATCATGCCATCTGCAAATAATGATAATGTAAATTTTTCCTTTCCTATCTTTATTTATTTTCTTGTCTAATTTTTATGGCCAATGTTTCCAGAACTATGCTGACTAAGAGTGGTGATAGTGAACATCCTTGTTTTGTTCCTGATTTTAGAGAGAAAGTTTTCAGTTTTTGAACATTTCCCATATGATTTTGGCAGTTGGTTTGTTGTAGATGGCTTTTGTCACATTGTGACAAAGACCATACATTCCAATTTTCTGTAGAGTTTTACCATGAATGGATGTTAAACTTAGTCAGATATTTTTTCTTTCTTGCTTGCCTCATTTTTTTTTAAATTTTTTTTTCTGGGAATTAAATTTTTTTCTTTTTTTTTTTGTGGCACCGGGGATCGAACTCACAACCTTATGTTTGCCAGGTAGGCACTTAGGCCACTGAGCTAAATCCCCAGCCCCTGGAATTAAATTTTTTGTACAGGGCCTCATGCTTGCCAGCCAGGTGCTGTGCCACTGAGATATATCCCAGTCCCTGTCAAATGCTTTTTCTGCATCTATTGAAATTATTATGTGATTTTTGTCATTCATTCTGTTGATATGGTGTATTACATTTATTGATTTGCACATACAGGACCACCACTGTGTCCCTGGGATGAAGACTACTTGGTCATGCTGTATAATCTTCTTGATGATTTGCTACATCCTGTTTGCCAGTAACTTATTGAGGATATCTGTGTCTATGTTCATTAGGGAGATCAGCCTGTGGTTGTTTCTGGTTGAGTCTTTCTCTGGTTTTGATACCAGGGTAATACTCACTTACAGGAATGACTTTGGGAGTATTGCTTCTCTTTCAAGTTCATTAAACAATTTGAGGAGTAATAGCACTAGATCTTGCATAAATTTCTTGTAGAATTCAGCAGCGAATCCATCTGAACTTGAGATTTTTCTTTGTTGGTAAGTTTTTAATTACATTTTCAATTTCATGGACTGATATTGGGTTACTTACAGTTTTTTTTATCTTCTTGATTCAGCTTTGATAATTCATGTATTTCTAGGAATATGTCCATTTCTGTGTTTTCCATCCTATGTGAGTAAAGATTTTCAAAGTAGGTATTGACAATCTTCTGAATTTCCACAGGATCCAAAGTGATTTTACTCTCCTCATTCCTTATTGCATGAATCTGAGGGTTTTTTTCCCTTTTTTTTTTTTTTTGCTAAGGTTGCCTAAGGGTTTATCAGTTTTATGTATTCTTTTGAAGAATCAGTTGATTCATTAGTTCTGTGTATTGCTTTCTTAGTCTCAGTTGCATTAATTTCTGCTCTGATTTTTATAATTTTTTCCCTTGCATGGGCTTTGGATTTGACTCACTTTTTTTTTTCTAGAAGCTTGAAGTGCAGCATTAGGTTATTCATTCATGCTTGTATTTTCCTGATGTAAGAATTCACCACTATAAATTTTCCTCTTAGGACTGCTTTCATTGCATCCTACAGGTTCCGGTAAGTTGTATTTGCATTTTGTTTGTAGATATTATTTAATTTCTTCTTAAATTTCATCTATGATTCATTGGTTGTTCTGGAGGGTGTTATTTAATTTCCCTGTGTTTACAGACTTTTTGTGGTTTCTTTTGTCATTGATTTCAAATTGCACTGCACCATGCATTGCCTGATAATACGCATGCCATAATTTCAATTTCTTTACCTTTACTTAAGCATATTCTATGGGCTAGTAAGTGGTCTTTTTTTGCAGAATGTCCTATGCACAGCTGAGAAAAGTATTTATTCTGATGTTGTGGTGGTAAAGAAACACTCCGTAGACATCTACTAAGTCCATTTGTTTGCAGATATGTTTCAGTTCTGATATTTCTTTGTTGATTTTTTTTGTCTAATTGATCTGTCTATTTGTGACAGTATTAAGCTCCCTATTACAATTGTATTAGTTCTCTTTTGTCTTTTTATGTCCATTGATACCTGTTTTATATGGTTAGGTGCACTGGCATTTGTTTTACACATCTTTGTGATTGTTATCTATTCCTCTTGGAGTTTTCCCTTAGCAAGTACGTAGTGATCTTCTTTGTCTCTTTTGGTCAGTTTTGGCTTGAGGTTCACTTTGTCTGCAAATAGAATAGCTACTCCTGTTTTTTTCCCAGTTCCTCTCTCATGGAGTGTTGTTTTCTGTTCTTTCACTTTCAGTATACGAATTTCTTTTTGAATTAAATGTATTGCTTGTATGCAGCATGATGTTGTTGGATCTTGCTTTTTAATTCGTTCTGGAAATCTGTTTCTTTTGATGGATGAATTGAGACAATTTAGATTGATGAATACATTAATGTGTATTGGCTTATCCTTATACTATTTTCTTGCTGTTGGTTCCCTTTTAACCCCCTCTGTTTAATTACTTGCCTTGCCTGATGACTTCTTTTTTCTTTTTTTAAAGAGAATAAAACAAAGCAAAA